>JAGPOW010000145.1:7451113-7461776 GCA_030014935.1 Caiman crocodilus
GGGCACCAGCAGAGCCAGGGGGCTGTGGGGGACGGGGACCAGTAGGGGCAGGGAGCTGTGGCTTGGGGTGAGGGGCTTGGATCTTTGTTCTGTGTGTAAAGGGAATGGGGGGAGCTCTGATTTTCCAAGGTAAAAAACCCAACATCAAATACCAAAATGTATAGGTATTTAGAATTTATTTTATTAAAGTGATTGAGACACTGGTAGGCTTCCAAATTGCTTTAAAATTGTAAATATATCAGTAAAACATTGTGTTCAGTTGATACCTTTATATATAGTGGCATTTCTTTGTATTCACGTATTTGGGGGGTTTAATCAGAGAATTTGAGATTTTTTTATGAGAAAACCAGGACCCCTGCATATAAATAATCAAACTCTGGACATTTTCCCTTTGGTCAAATGCTTTGGAGACTTTTTTTTAGAATGAACAGCTCTTCCCCAGGTTTGTATTCAACTTCTAGCTCATACATTTGCAGCTAAAATTCTGAGGACATGGAGTATTTGCTAGGCCCCTTTTGGCAAAGGCATTATTTTATGTCTAGTTTCTGATAATAGTAGCTTCCTGTAAGTGGGAAAGTACACCACTGACTGAAACCAAAGTCACCTTCTCTACTTTGAGCGTTTTGGCAATCAGGCGTTCTTTAGTCCCTGTATATAAAACCTCTCAAGTTCTGATCACGCCATTCCTAAAAGGGCTGCAGCAACACTGTCTTGGAAGTATCTTAATTTTGGTTCTACTGTCATAGATAGTACTTTGGGATAAGGCCCCTTCAATGAAGAGTTTTTCAAACTATTAAGATTGTCATGCCATATCCACTGGACATCTTTGCAAAGATCTTTGCTCCTATTATCAGCTAGGCACAAATTTCCTTTTATTAGGCACAAATTTCCCTACACTGTTCACCGATCAATTGAAGTCTAGAGGCAGAGGCTGCACGTGAGGTCAGCCAGTTGGAGACAATCCCCAGTACAACCACTTTCTGAAATCCTCGCTCTGTACAGTAATGCTAGAACTGTCTCCTCTGGCAGTGCACAGGTTAGTCTCTGATCCAAGGGTGATGCATAGGGAGTGCATGCGGGTGCACATGCACCTCCTGAGCATGGCAGTGCACCCCTGCAAAAAGGCTCTGCCAACAGTGTCACCACTCAGTACCCCGCCACCGACACCACTGGCAGAGTCCACGGGTGGTCCGCGGTTCCTGCTGGTTCCCACTGAGGGTGGTCGCTGTCCCCCTCGCCACCGACAGCACCAGCATCAGCTATGGTAGCTTCCTCGCTTATTCCTGCCGCCACTGTGCCCCACCAGCTCCTGGGGGCACATGCCATTCATGCTCTGATCCAAGATACTTTTAGCTGAGCTTTGGCATCTCCTCTGTGGCTGGGCAACTGGATGCAGCACATTACATGCGGAGACAGACAAGGAGATAGTCGACTCTGCACAAGCCAAAACATCTCTATCTCTACGGAAGTGGAACACAGCTCTTGACCCCAGTTTACATAGCAAAGCCCCTCCATGCTGAAAGGCAGTATTAGCACAAAAGGGGTGAGGGCTATGCTTTCAGGGGGTAATATTTGGAGAGAAATAATAGACAATTTCCTGTTCAAACTGGGTTTCTTAGATTTTTTTTGTGCTTGAAGACCGCAAACCTTAGGTCAGTGAAGGAGTATCCAGGAAGGTTAAAGTGTTCTATCAGATGACCATCAGCAGCGCTAATCTCTGGGGCAGGAAGTTATTTCAGGCAAAAGCAGAAGTGAAAGACATTGAGCAGCTCAGTCCCCTCCTGCACACTCAGCTCCTGGCAGAGCACCAGGGAGGACTTCAGGTCTGCAGCTATGGAGCCTCTCTCTTTCCAGAAGTACATCTCCTCGCTGGATCCTGCATCACTGCCCCGGGTGGTGAAGATTTGCTCTGGCGTGTACTTTCAAGGTGAGTGCCCTTGTCGTTACTGGCCACAGAGATAGAGGAGCATCTGTAGAGCTATGAAAACCTACAGAGGTGTAGGTAAAGGAAGAAGTTCCTGCTGCTACTTCAGTCTAGCTTGCCCTAGCCTCATCTCATTTCACACTAACCACCCAGAGCTCTTGGGTAGCAAACACCACTGGGCCTACCCTTCTCCACCTCCATGCAGCATGGTAGATTACAGTGTTGCGATGGCACCACTCAGCAGGGCCGGCACGTTCTGCTATGTTATTGTCAGCTGAGCCCAGATTAGTGTAAGGGCAGCTTGTGGAGTAGGACAGCGATATGACTGTTGACCCTATAACGGTAATATTTATTACATAGGTCCTTCTACTCAGCAAACTCTAATTAAGAAGTAAGAATAAGGAAGTTAAAATCTAAGAAGACTAAGAACTTAAGCCCCTGTTCCAGATAGAGTTCTTAACCCTAAAAGGGAAAAGTGTCAGAGACTCGCTGAAGTCCAAAGGGACTCTCTCATTGCTATTGATTTTACAAAAGGCGCTCAGCGATGTGCAACAACGTGACAACTAAGAGAGAAGGAAGATAAGACATTCGCTATTATGTAGCTCTGAGTTCCCTAAAAGCAGACTCCAGTGTGACAATAGGGACTGGACCTTGCACTTTGGTTTACAGCAGGGAAGCAGTCCACAAAGTCACTGGATCCAACAACCCAAGAGGCTTTTATGGCATCTGGTGGCAGGAGGACTTTGGTAGCAGTTGCTCCCAGGGTGCTGCTGCGGGGAAAAGTGGCAGTAGCTGGGTCCTATTACCCATCTGCCCACCCACCTCTGACCTGAGCCTGCAGCCTAAAAAGATTGCTGACCGCTGGTCTCCAGCTCCTCACTCCTTGGTAAATAATTCCCTACGGTAAAATTTGGGTTGGAGAGAGAGAGGCAGACTTGAGCTAATTCCTCATTATCAGACACACGCTATGACAAAATGGCGTTAATATTCAGAGTATGTATCCATTTGAAATGAGTAATGGTACTCTGCTCTGTAGGAACCCCATACATGCGTGGTACTAATGAAGTTTAATGCTTAAAAATTAATACTGACTGGATTATTATACCTAAGGCATTACTGGGTTTGGTACTCTAAATTTAAGTTAAACTAGTTTTTAATAACATCGGGTGTGTTTATTTTTTCTTTCCATTTGGGTTTCTAACTGTATTTCCATACCTTATTAGCTTTGGAATTTTTTTTTAATTTAATATTCACTATGCATTTCCTCCATTTATTACACTCTGGCAATGCAAACTGAATAGAAAAAAAGGTTTTATTTATTATAATCAAAACATTTTAAACAGTTAAAAACTTCAACCAAACCCTGAACATAGCATATGCTACTTGCCAACTGAGGTCTAACCTGGGCCATGTGAAATGGTACCATCTTTTCCTGTGTCTTGCATACAATACTTCCATTAATGTAGCCAAAAATCAGAGAATCATCGAAAGCTGGGCTGGAAGGGACCTCAGGAGGTCATCTAGTCCAACCCCCTGCTCAAAGCAGGACCATCCCCATCTAGATCATCTGAGCTGAAGCTTTGTCTAGCCGGGTTTTGAAAACCCCCAAAGATGGTTACCTACCTCTCTGGGTAACCTGTTCCAGTGCTTAACTACCCTCCTTGGGATAAAATTCTTCCTAATATCTAACCTAAACTTCCCTGTCTGCAACTTGAGCCCATTGCTCCTTGTTCTGTCATCTGCCACCACTGAGAATAGCCTAGCTCCATTCCCTTTCAACCCCCTTTAAGTAGTTGAAGACTGCTATTAACTGCTATTAAATCCGCAGTTTATTTTTGAGAATGGTATGTGGGGCTGTGTCAAAAGCCTTACTAATATTCAGATACATTACGTTCTCTTGGTTCCTCTTATCCACCATACTTGTTACACTGTCAAAGAAGGAAATCAAGTTGATTTGGTGTTATTTGCCAAGTCCATGTTGCCTGCCATTCATAACTGCTTTATCTTCCAATTATTTATGAATTAACTGTTTCATAATTTGTTCTCAAAAGTATCAAAGTCAGATGAGCCATATATAATCCCCACATTCTCCTTTTCCCCCTTTTTAAAGATGGGCACTCCATTAGCTCTTCCCCATGTTGTCTGGCATCTTGCCTATCATCCAAGATTTTACAAATATTTTGCATGATTTTGCCAGTGACTCCAAAACTACTTGAGCTAGTTCCTTCAACAATTAAGGTTAAATTCTGTCAGGCCCTGGCTAACTAAATTCTTTCAAATAAGTAAAAAAATTCTCTTATACGCTCTTTATGTCTCATGATCCACATCCCTTCCCATTCCTGATTCACATAGTTGCAACTGCTTGAAGCAAAGCAGTCATTGAGCAGATGCACTTTATTTAGCATCTTCCTTTTAATAGCTCATTTTCTCTGCTGAGCAATAGACCAGCAGTTTTTCTTCTCCATCTGATTCATTTGAGATCCCCTTCTTGTTCTCTTCAACATCTATTGCCAGTTGTAATTTATTTCTCATCTTTACATTTGTGGTTGTTTCCCCTACATGTATGTGCTATTCCTCTCTATCTTGTCTTAGGGGCAAACCCTTTCTTCAGTTTCCTGTGTGTTTCTCAAGGCTCTGGTGATTTTAAGAGCTGAGAAACTCTGTATACAATTTTTTCAGCTGCTTGTGGTCTAAAGTGGTGAGACTATTTCTGTCCAGTTTTGAACTGAAGACTACTTGTATCTACAGCAAACATAAGTACTGCACAATAAAAGCACCTTACTACAAATGTACCATTTAGTACTAACCTACCGTGTATTTACTGGCCATAGAATTTTATCCAACTCTCTCATGTTCAACCAAATAACATTTATTTAAATAAAACATAGTGAAGAAAGGGACCAAATTTTAATCTGAAAACAGAAAAAAGGAATGCTTTGCTTCCCATAGCAATTTGTTTGGAGATAGATTATATTCAGTGTTATAAAACTGTGCCTAATTTTTAATTCAAATTTGTCTGGATTCAGTTTCCAGCCATTGGCTTATGTTCCACATTTGTTAAATTAAAGACATCTTTGGTAAATGTGATTTTTTTTTCCCTGCAAAAGCCACATCTTAATATTTGTGCAAATAATCAAAATAGGAGACAGGGGGGTTTGTGAGTGATATCTTTTATTGGACTAACCGCATGGCTGGGAAAAAATTAGACAAGATTTCAAATACAATGAATTCTTCAAGAGAGAACTAAGGAAGAATGCATTTGAAAGCATGTCTAAGTCTATTCCAGGCATGTAGCTGGTTCAATAAATGAAATCATTCATAAAAACCTTGCCTTTTGCATATTTCCTGGGCCATCGTGGCTACAAGCATCACTCTAATACTACCAAACAGGAGCACCTGAAAGTCTCTCACAAGGGTGTTTCTGCAACTTCTCCAATTTTACAACAGCCTTTTCAAACTGTGTGCAGCAGGGCTGGGTGCAGTATTCCAGTATTGGCTTCACTGATGCCATATCTAAAGGTAAAGTCGCCCCTTATTCCTACACACTGCTCCTCTGCTTATACATTCCCAGGTTTTGAATACATTGAATGCAACGATCATCCAATACCTTCTACTTGTTTCACATTTACCTACCCACCAACTTCGTATCCAGTGGTTATTTCATTATTATCTGACTAAGGTCCAAAATATCTTTTGTTTTGCAAAATGATCACTGTAGGCGGATGAGTCCCAGGATGTCTTGCTCACTTGTTTCCCCACTTTGGAATCTCCCTTTTTACTTTCCTGCCACATCTTCATGTTTCAATAGTTTGAAAAGAGAAAAGGAAGGTGAAGGTTATTCACAATCAGTGGTATGATGTGAGGGTAGTGCTTTTCTTCACAGGGCTCCTCCTTCCCTACACCCTATACCTTTGCACTCCCAGATGGATCCTGGTTATGGGTTTATCACTTCCACCTGAACTCCAAATCTTCGGGCTTATCTTGCCAGTCCCAAAGGAGACTTATCACTGGAAACACTTATCTTTCACCATACCTGGGGCTCTCCTTCCCATTGTCTTAATTTAAGGCTCCCCCTCCTATTGTCTGTAATGGGGCATCCCCCATGAGTCCTTAGGTAACCAGCTATCAAGTACCAGCTTATTTAACACAATCAATTATCATCTCTACCCTCTCTTATTCTTTCTAGGGCTTATCAACTCATTAACTTATCAACTATCTATGCACTTAACTACTCAATAGTCCATGCCCCACTCAGGATCTTAATTCAATTAACAATCCTCAATAATTAACAGTTTTACCACCTGCCAGTTTGCCAGTGCACTCACCTCTCTTCTCAGTAAGTCTTACCCTATTATTCACTTACTTGGCTCAACTATTTCCTCTGACTACTACAGTGCTGTGGGACATCCCTTACTTGGACCCCATCCTTGCCCCAGTTTGGGCTATACTCTGGCTCTGGGTTCTGGCTCTGGCTCTAAGTCTGGCTCCAGCCCTGGGCTCTGGTTCCAGCTCCAGCTCTGGGCTCTAGCTCTGGCTCCGGGTTCTGGCTCTGGGTTCCAGCTCTGGCTTCTGGTTCTGGCTTCAGGCCTGGCTCCAGCTCCAACTCTGGGTCCTGGCTCTGGCTCCAGCTCTGGGCTCTAGCTCTGGCTCCAGGTTCTGGCTCTGGGTTCCACCTCTGGCTTCTGGTTCTGGCTTCAGGTCTGGCTCCAGCTCCAACTCTGGGTCCTGGGTCTGGCTCCAGCTCTGGGTTCTACTTTTCCACACAGTTGGCACAGTCCTTGCTTGTCCCATGTCTTCCCCTCTCTGGAGAAACTGGATATATGCCAGTAGCCCTTTTGAGCTTCTGGCAGAAGTGCCGGAAGCCAAAGGGAGCCTGCTTCTATAGCACATGGCTGCTTGTCACCTGAGTCAACCTCTTCAGTCTCGGCCATGCTCCAGGTGACCAGCCATGCATCCTGGGAGCCTGTGCTGCAACCCTTGGGCCACGAGGTGAGTCCATGGGTGAGCTTTGGTCCAGCTGGCAAGTATGAACCGTAACAGAGCCCAGTACTGGTGCCCTGTTATAATCTCGTATAATGTTTAGGAAGTCTAATGAAGTTTTATTGATGTCTGTAAGAGGTCTTCAGCAGGCATCTCCCAGACTTTCCAAGGATTGCAAGCAGGTCCTTAAAGAGTATCTTGTTTTGTTCCCTGATTTGATCCCATGGCCTTTTACAGACCTCAGTGGTACTCTGTTCTGGCCTTGGTTACTTGACCTGCTGAGCTATAAGGAATTCAGAGGTACAGTGAGGGTGTCTATAATTTAAAATGCCCCTACCTCTTTTACCTAGTATTGCTAACCCCTGTGGTTCAAACGTTATGGGTGAGATTCCCCTGAATGCTAAGAGTTTTAAAAAAAGGATTCTATTGTGGGTTTGGTCAGTCATTTTTTGATACCCCTCTTAGATCTGAATGTGGCAAATGCTGTTGCCAACGGCCCCAAATTTACACAGGTATTTTGAAACCTACCTCCCAGCATACTCCTGTGTCCTGCCCAACAAGTCATTCTGTCCCCATCCCCACCGTCAGTTCTGCTGAGCCCCTACATTTGCCTCCAGCCCTTGCTTCAAACTCCCATAAAGTCTTCCATGTAAGTTCTGCTTTCACTATCATTAATTACAACCCCTACATCAGCTCTTCGCTGTCCGTCCGTCCCCCCCCAGCCCCAATCTAAGTGGGGTTGCACTTCAGAACAGCTTCCTGGTTAAAAATTACCTGGCATTTTTTAGGTGATCGAAGAAAGATTTTCTTGTTATGGGGCTTAAAACCTAATGCTTTGCTTAGGAGTGATGTGTGACACTGAACATTAGAGGTATAGATATATGATTTCAGCTTCTTGCAGGCAGCCTCCATCCAAATAATTCCCCTCTCAAGCCAAGGCTTATATTGCAGGGGTTTGTGTCCAGCAGAGTTAGGCTGTGACCCATCTTTGTGTACAGCGGGGTCCTTGCAGATCTGAGGCTCAGAAGGCCTGGGCCTCAGAATCCCCTGATACGCAGTCCTGCAGAGCCCTCAGATCTGGGTTGGGCCAATCTCTGCACATGGTGATTTCCCATATGTTTTGCTGGCTCATGAAGGTGGGTGTCTCCTCTCTGGCGGTAAACAGCAGCAACGGTAGCAACAGCAGCCCCAGCTTTGCCACTTATTGCTAAACACTCTTTGAGGAAGGAAATGCGTTTGCAATATCCTGTTCACTGATAGCACAGAGTTTTCCACTTTCCCACAAAGCCTTAGCTCTGCCCCCACATGGCTAGAGAAGCTCCCTTCTGTTTACTGAAGGGTGTTCCTCTCTCTTCTATCAGGACTGCACATCCCTGTTGGGCTTCCTCCTTCCCAGTTGGAGTAATGGTGTTGATGATAGATGTATATGTAGTAATTACTGCATTCAGTAAACACAGGTATACATGAATAAGAAGAATTAAACAACAGCCTTTAATTGTGGAGCAATAGGCAGCCTCTGCAGAACCTTTGTCTCTCTCTGAATGACTCCTAGTTGCTCACTACATCTCACAGTTCCCAACTCCCTCTGTTTCCTGCTAGGGAGCATCTCTTCATAATTACTTGTATCATTACATCTTCCCTCTTAACAATAACTACAAAATCAACACAAAAAATCAATATCCGTCTACAGAGGAAAGGCACTTCACTCCAGAGAGGGTTTTTACCACTCACTTTTGTATTCCCCTGGATCCTCTTTTCTAGCAGGTTTCAGAGAGTCTTTCAGGAGGTTTTCTTTTCTTTTCTTTTCTGACTGATAAAATATCAGATTCAGTCTCTGATTTGTTTTTGGTGGGAAGTTTTACCTTCAAGCTTTGATAGTCTGAGTCCTAATACTGGGATATGATTGACTTGCACTTTTGACAGCTGTGCTTTTGCACATAGCAAAGTTCATTACCTACAGACTCCTGATGCTGATTTCCTCTTTTTGCCTGATAGTATTTGTATATGTGTCTTTCCCATAAGGACACGGCTGCTTTGTGAAGTGCAGAACTCTTGTTTTTTTCCTAAGAAAATTGTCTAGATTTGGGCCATGATATACAAGATGATGATCAGAAGATGATGTTGTATCTTCTTGTACTGCACTGCAAGCACATGCTTAACTTAATTCAGTTTCTCACAAGTTGCCAGACTCAAAATTGTTGTCACCTCCCTAGAAACCGCAATGGGAGTTTATTTAATCTCTTTCTATACTGGATTTTAGCAGTGCATCTCCCTTTCACTAGCATATATGTTTCCAGAGAGCCAGTTATTCTTGTTTGAGCTTCTTTGACTCACTTTTGGTCTCAATTTTAATTTTCTCTATTCATCCTCTGGTAGCATATTAACCTGACCTTCAGTGTCCAATTAAAATTAAACCATTGCTCCTTGCACTTGCACTGGCAAAATCCGGGCTCTCTCATTGATTTTGCTGGATTTTACCATAACTATATAAAATTATTCTGGTAAGTTTTTAACTGCAAGCACTTAAGATTCTTGCATCTGATATCTGCAGCACCTGGAAAAATTGTTTTTCTTATTACAGTTAAAATAGGGCATTGTAAATGCAAGGCAATGTTTGGGGCCATATTGCCTTTCAAACTTGGTACACGTCTGCTTGATTGCTCGCTCTCTCTCTCTCAGCATTCTCCTTGCCAGTGAAAAATTCTGCCCGATGAGGTAGCTTCCTAACAGGGGAAAATTCCACCCTATCAGGTGGCTTTTTCTGGCCACATTCTTCTGTCCCCAGTGCATGGAAGACTATTACTGGTGCATTCAACTCTGCAGCCTGGGCCTTCACAGTTTCTGCTGCCTTTTCATAAATGATGGAAAGTGGAAGCTAATGGGGCTTAGCACTCCCCCTCCCCCCAGCCCCACCACCAAACGCAGGGCAGCAGTAGGGCCACAAGGCAGCCCGGCCATGGGCTTCTGGTGGCTGCAGCAGAGGTTTCATAGTTTCATAGTAGCTAGGGTCAGGAGAGACCTGAACGGATCATCTAGCCTGATACCCTGCCACAGGCAAGAATGAATGCTGGGTTCACAAGACTCTGGACAGGTGATCATCCAACCTCCTCTTGAATTTGCCCAATGTAGGGGCAAGAACCACTTCCCAGGGAAGTTGGTTCTAGATTCTGGCCCCCCTAACTGTAAAATATTGCCTTCTGATCTCTAACCTAAACCTATTCTCCATCAGCTTATTACCATTGTTCCTCGTCACCCCAGGTGGTGCTGGGGACAAAAGGGCTCTGCCTATTTGCTGTTAATCACCCCTGATGAGTTTGTAGGGACCCAACAGGTCCCCCCCTCAGCCTCCTCTTGCTGAGGCTGAACAGGTTATCCCTCAGTCTCTCCTTGTAGGGCCTGTCCTGCTGCCCTCTCACCAAGTGGGTGGCCCTCCTCTGAACCCTCTCCAGGCTGTCACATCCCTTTTGAAGTGCGGCACTCAGTACTGGACACAGCACTCCAACTGCGGTCTGACTAAAGTCGCATGGAGGGGGAGTGTCACCTCTCTCGACCGGCTTGAGCTGCACCTTTGGATGCATGACAAGGTATGGCTGGCCTTGCTGGCTGTGGTCGGGCATTGGTGGCTCATGTTCATCTTGGAGTCAATAATGACTCCAAGATCCTTTCCACCTCTGTGCTTTCAAGAAGGGAACTCCCCAGCCTGTATGTATGCTGTGGAGTCCTTCTCCCAAGGTGCAGCACCCTGCATTTGTCTATGTT
>JAGPOW010000145.1:7461876-7481224 GCA_030014935.1 Caiman crocodilus
CTCATGCCAGGCACCCTCTGGACATCCACTCGTGGCTTCATCCCACGCTCCACCCTGGCTGTGCAGGGCCTGCCCCAGCCCCATTCCCTCCCCTCCCATGACCCTTTTCCTTCCCCCTGCCCCAGCCCCTTCCCACTAGGTAGTGGTGTAGACTAGGGCTATGCGAAGCTTTGGGTGGTGATTCGATTTGGAGAAGGTTTGGCCCAATTCAATGGCCAAATCACCAAATCGGAATTGAAGCAGGGGAACAATTTAGAGGTCTGAATCAATTCAAAGCTCTCCAAATCTTTGGAAAAGATTTGGAGAGTTTTGACAATTCAGACAGTCCCTGGTGGCTGCAGCAGGCAGATGCAGCTGACTCCAAGCTGGTAAGTACTAGGGGTGGTGGAGAGGGGCTGGGAGAGGGGGAAGGAAACCATGGGGGGAACCCTGCCAGCCCCCCTGACTCCTCCGCTCTCCTTGACCCCCGCTCACACTGCCCCCCCCACCTCCCCCAGCTCCCGGTACTTTAAAGAAAAACCCTGGTGCTAACCAAGTGCTGCCAAGTGGGGGGGGATCCCTGCTGCTCCCCACTGCCCCACACTGCATGGAGGGGACTCTGCCACAAGCCCCCCAACCCCCCCTGCTCCGCATGGGTGCTTCGCCCAGGCCAGATCCAGCCCTTTAAGAAAGAAATAGCTGAAAAAAGCCCCAGGACTCACCATTTCTGCAGCAGCCTCGAGGCTTCAGGGGCTCGTGCAGAGCCCCCCGCATGGTGCAGGGCAGTGGGGGGCAGTGGGGATCACGTCCCGCTGGCAGGAGCAGTGAATCTGGGGTTTTTCAGGGTTTTTTTTCTTAAACGGCTGGAGACGGCCTGTACGAGGCACCCAATGGGGGGTGAGGGGGTTGGGGGAACGGGGGGGGTCAGGGGGCTCGTACAGATCCCTTCATGCAGCATGGGGCAGTGGGGGGCAGCAGGGATCTGCCCCCCCATCCAGCAGCACCTGGTGATCTGAGGCTTTTTTTTTTTTACAAGTGCCAGGAGCTGCAGCAGCCATTGCCGAGCTGGGAGAGGGGTGGAGGGTGGCTGCCGCCGAATCTCCTGATCAGATTCAGCCAGATTGAATCAGGACAGTGATTCAAATCACTGAATCGAATCACTGTCCCCTGAATCGGGCAAATCCAAATTCGAAGCGAATACTAGCTACTTTGCACAGGCCTAATGTAGACATGCCACGTGCCAATTGCTCAAGGTCACACAGGCTGTCTGGACAGAACAGAGCAGGCACACTAACCCCTGGACCACCCTTCCTCTTCTTGTCCAGTTATCACAGCTGCAGAAAATCTTAGAAATTGCCTGTCTTCCCTCTGTAGGGTCTGTGTACGAGATGGCAGGCAATGAATGCTGCCTGTCAACAGGAGACCTGCTGAAAATTATTGCTGTTCATCTGCAGAAGGTCACCTGTGAAAACGTGGAGACTGGGCAGTCCACAGAGCTGCCGCTGAACTTTACAGGTAACACAAGACTGCTGACTGCGGTCATCCAGCCTTATGCAGATATACAGTGTACCCACAGAAACCATACTCCCTAGACAATCCTAGTTTCACAGATCCTCTACACCAGGGGTGTCCAAACTTTTTGAATGTGGGGCCAGATCATGAACTTTTTATCACCGAGTAGGCCCGCGAGCCATACTCAAAGACCTCACAGGTAGCCATATTCCTCCCCGAAACGAAAGTACAGAGTTTACTTTTGTTTCCAGTCGCAGCACCTCAGGCCTCAGAAAACAGCTTGAAGGGCTGCATGGCTGCCCGTGGGCCATATATTGGACAAGCCTGCTCTACACACACACTCATACCCCCCAGAGTATACATGCATTCCACCTACAACAGCCTCCACACACACATTGCTGCACACAACCAACCTTCCTACCCATCCAGCCTCTCATGTTCACTCTGTCCACCACAATAGCTACACACATACACACAAACATATACAGGCACACAGAGTATGTCACATGCACTGTGCCCACCACCAACAGTCTGAACACATGCCCATATACAATTGCACATGAGCACTCAGATCACCACAAACACACCAACCACATAAGTGTATGCCCCCTGCTTTATCTATGGCAGGTTAGGGTGTTACACCCTGTGGTTGTGTCAGGGTTGACAATAGTTCTACTAATAGGTTAGATAATGGATTAGTATAAGATGGTTGGGATAGGGATTATCCTGCTTCAGGCAGAGGGTTGGAGTAGATGGCCCTTGAAGGTCCCCTTAGCCCTACTTGTCTATGATTATATGACTTGCACACTGCCTCCCACAAGCAGGTCACACACCTGCATCCTTACTTCTGCATCCTGCAGAGGTGGGTGTTGCTAACTGCAAGTTTCTTTTGCCATTGTGGGTGACAAACAGGGTCGAGAACTTCTCATTTAAGTTCTGCTACTGCCTGTGTCTTACTTGGCCCCTCATTCCCAGGGGACTCGCCGATCACAAGATCTCTTGTGTTTTCCACGCAGGTCATTTCAAGCTCAGCCCAGACAAGCTGCCTTTTACAAGCCTGGCAGAGTTTGCCAAAACCAAACCACCCGGGCTCCAGGCTATGCCGTGCTACTTCATCTCTGCAGCTGACTTGAGCATAGATGGACAAATCATTCCAAAGGGCCAGTCTATTTCCTTTGTATCAGTGACTACCCATGAGGGCAAAGAGTATGCTTCCTGCGTAACCAGTGGGCCCAGTGGGCACCATTCTTTCTGGTTGCCTTTCTCCTTTAGGGGCAAATTCTATCTGTGCAGTGAGCAGCAGGACTACACATTGAGCCAGGCATTGCAAGCAAAAGAGCTGTGCGGCCAGCACCTGAAGTGCTCCAAACTTGGCACACACACCTTCCTCCTTTGCCCAGAGTATGAAGTGCAGGCAATAATGCACAGTGAGTATGGGTCTGGCTGCCCCTGGGAGCAGTCTGACATTTTTTTGTCAAGGGGTCTATGGGTGTCTGTCTGCTGGGTAGGGTCTAGCATGGGTGCCCCTGTGTCTGCATACATGTATACGTGTGTGTGCATACATGCCTACCTCAGTGTGTCTATACCTATCCCCATCTTAACATCTCTGGCTGAGTCTGGTGAGCATGGCTGTTCTGCTATCCTTAGCTTTCTGTACATGCATACGTGTATCTCTTAGTTTTGGGGGTGGTGCCTCAGTATGTGTGGCCATCTTGGGTCTGATGTTTGTTTAAGCGCCGGTTCCTCTGTCTTTGTGTGCCTCACGATTTCTGCGAGGCTTTGATGCATGTTGTAAGTGGGTATTGTCTCTGTCAACCCATTTATATGTCAAAGATGTGTGCACATGCACATATATCCTACTATATTTGTGTGCATTTTGTATATCTGTCAGTACATTTGAATCCCTGTTTGTGGGAGCATATGACACTGCCTGTATGAGTTTGGGATATGAGGGGGGATAATTTTCCTTTTATTTGACTGAACTAAGTTTATTTAAACCATTAATTTAACCTCTTAAATAATCCATAACAGACTATTAGTCAGGGGTCAGTTGGGAACAAGGTGGCAGTATTCTCCCAAGCTCTGCCCACAACATAAGCCCTGCCTATTACATATGCCCTGAGAATGTGTAACCGCTCGTGGTAGGTTGTGCAGGTGATCAGAATGTGATGCTGCTGCCTGTGGACACTTTGGGGCTCCCTGGGACTGGCAAATTTCAATGCATCTTTGAGCTATGTTGGGCCCTGTAGCAGGTTTGGAGATTTGCTTAGCTCCAACACAGGGTTTTTTGGGTTCAAGTACCATCTTTTCTCAGCTTCTTAACTTCCCCGGGGCAAACTCCCTCCTGGCAGGAGTCACTATAAGCCATTCAGTCATAAACCCATGTGTATACTACTACACACTTCTCCCAGACCTGAAGAGAGTCCTCAGGCATGGTTCTGCTGCCATTTACCCACTCTCTCCCTTGTCCCTCCAGCCACAGGAAAGCTCACTTATAGTCTTGGCAGCACTCATGGTCCTCTGGGAGAGAGGCACTCTTAGTGTGATCCCTGGGCTTCTCCATGAGCTGACCCACTAACTCTGGTTATCTGCCTCAGTTGGTCCCTTTCCCTAGGCAGTTTGTAATTAGGTTTCCTGAATGCAACTAGACTAATCCTCCTAGCAACCTGCAATCAGTTGCTAGCCTGGTGCAGCTGGCTGTAGCCTCTGAAAGCCTTTAGGCTGCTACAAGCCTCCTGAAACTTCACAGCCTGTTACAGGCCCCTTCTTGTTTAGGTTGAAATGTGTGGTAGCAAATCCTAAATGCTTCCGTCATGTGGCATGTGTATTGTCACTGACAGTGAACTGTACAGATCACTGGAAAAAGTGCCCATCTTACTGTCCTGGGATCCTTTTGACATTAGCATGAGTGGAAAGGTGGGACCTTGGCTCTACTAATGTGCATGTGCCCCCTGCAGTGCGGAAGGACGTGGTGAAAATTCCCTCCTCCCTGGAAGTGGATGTGGAGGATGTCACAGAGGAGTCCCAGCACATCCACTTTATTAAGCCACTGATGCTGAGCGAGGTGCTGAAGTTGCAGACCATCTTTCCTGTGCAGGCTGAGATTCTGGATGGGCCTGAGCACCCCCACATCTTTGAGAATGACTGGATTGCCTGCTTGCAGAAAGGACAAAAGATCCAAATTCACAATAAGGTCTGTGCTTGGAGGATTTTGGCATCCTCCAGGAAGGGCTCCCGGCACTTCCTGCTCTCCAGCACCTACCAAGGCAGGTTCAGGAGACGTCCCAGGGAGTTCCCTACTGTCTATGATTTGGCAATGAGCCTGGGGTCAAGCAAGCGCCTGCGTGTAGTGGTTACCAGGGACTGTGAAAGCAATGAGGAGAACCTACCGTCACTCAGCATAGGGGACCGACTGGAAGTGCTGCACATGGTCAAGGCCAACATGCAGAATCAGGCAGAGCACCAAGCCACTGATGTCCTTCTGTGCAACCGGAGCTGTGCTGACGAAGACGAGGATGATGAAGAGAATGAAGAGCTTTTGCTGCCATTGCACCTGGATGGCGGCTTTGTGGAAGAGATGGGAGACAACAAGAAGTATACCCTTCCTGAGATAGTAGAACAGTTTCATCTGCCCTGTGAAGTCCGGGTGGCAGCCAAGGACTCCTCTCTTGCCCATGACATCCTGGGCTCCTGCTCTATGCTGCGGCTAGAATCACGGATCACCGAGACTTTCTTAGTGACCAGCTTATGTGAGAAGCCGGATGCAAGCTTTGAAATCCCACCCCAGTGGCTGGACATGTCCTTGTTCCTCACTGAAGAGCATGTCCCAGTGCAAACCCACCTGACAGACATGTCAAAGATTGAAGTGCTGACTGAATCCTTCTACTATCAGTTGGTGAAGCTGTTGCCTGACACTGCAGTTGCCCCACCACGGCCCCCCAAGAGGAGAGAGTGTAAGAACAAGACAGGCCCTCAGAAAACCAGAGAAAAAAAGGTCCCTGAGAAACCAAAGGTATAGCTCAGCCTATAGCTATGTGGGGTGGGGGTGGGAAGAGAAGGGGGAAAGGGTGTGCATGTAAGCACATGAATGCACAGCGGGTGTGTCAATGTGCACAGGTGAATGTGTATAACTTGGCTTGCATGTGTGCAGGAGTGTGGGTATGTGAGTGTGTAAGTCTGCATATATAGGTATGGCCAAGCATGAGTGCACATATACATGTTGGCTCATGTGTCGGCATGAGTCTTTTTGAGTGTCTGGGGGACATGTACATGTGCATGCATGAATGATGCTTTTGTTACCTGTCCACTTTCTTGAGTGGAGGAAGAGGACTGAGCCAGAAGGTCAACACAGAGGTGGTCCAGGGGCGGGGGGAAGAGCCCCAGAAGGTCCCTCTTGCTAGTCCCACTCCACTGCCATCCTGCAGCAAAGATCTTGGGTGTTCATGGAACATGATTTCCTCAGCCTCTTTCCCCTTGATTTGTACTCTGTAGGCCCAGCTGCCAACACCTGTGGCAGACTAATATCTGTTTTTGTTTACTCCTTTTTCCTTTCAGCGACCACCTCCTGGGTCCAAGCCAAAGTCTGCACCACAGGAGCCTCTGAACCTCAAGCCAAGCAAGATGCAAAGTAACCCTATTGCCAGGAGCACCCCAAATGAGTATGGCACACAGCCCTGTTTGCAGAAGCCCTGCACGACGAAAAGATTCCTGAAAAATGATGGTGAGCTGGTCGTCAGGCCAACTGTTCTAGCACACTCTAGCACGGGGTAGGCAACCTTTTCTGGCTGTAGGCTTGAATGATCCACCCAGTCAGAGGCAAGCGGGTGCACTGAAACGCAACACAAAGCACACCAAAGACTTGGAGAATCCTGCTGCTGCGGAACTTAAATGATCGTTCCAGCACCTGGGGTGGGGCTCCCTCCCACACACAGGGAATGAAGAGCCTGTTTGCAACACTGGCAGGTTATATGAAATTGGGAGGAGTGTCGGTCATGAGTGAGAACAGAGAAGAGAAGAGGGATTATCCTAATGAGGTTAGAAATGTAAGAAAGTAGAAACCAAAACTCAGCCAGGAAAAAAATGCCTGCTAATGAATAAGAGAATAGAGGCAGTCCTTGGCTTTCCAACACAATTGGTTCCAAAAACCAAGTCTTAAGTTGAAACATTGTAACTCGAAACCAATTTTCTCATAAGAAACAATTTTATAAATGGGGATTAGTTCCTGAACCAAGGCCCAGTAACCTATTCTCACCAAAAATAACCCAGAATTTTATACTCAATCAATTATAGATGAACAGCTACATTAATGCATTTATATTGTAAATAGCAATCATATTGATTTGGAAGGACTTCTTTGAGGTGACTTGGCTGGACTTTTTGAAGGACTCTTGACTGGAGTCTCCTCAGAAGTCTTGGCTGCAGGTTTTTCTGGAGTCCTGTCTGCTTTCTTAAAGAAAGTGTCCAAGGAAGTTTGGACAGCTGTTCTCCAGGGGGATGGGTGACACAGCAAACTTGTTTGCTGGCATGGCATCACATTGGATCAAGTATTGTAAAGTCAAAACTGACGTCAGAAAGTTAAAACAGGGTGTCAATTTGTAAGTGTTGTAAGTGCAAAACATAATTCAAAACATTGTAAGTCAAGGACTGCTGGTACGTAATAATGGTAGCATGACTAGGATGGCTAGTCTGTGGCGGTAGTTGGGGTGGTGAGGACAGGGCACCTGGGACGCTTGTGCTGACAGCAGCTGACAATATCTTCCCTAGTTAGCCTGGGACCTCCTCTAACTCTTGTCCTATACATATATAAAACCTCTCACTTAAGTGCAGTGATGAGGTTAGCTGGCACAGTTCGGGGTGTTAGCCAGGACGTGGGGCCAATTTCAATCAGGCTGTTAACCTTCCCACCTTGCAGTGTGAGCACAAGGTAGCTCCCTTGCATGTTGATACTCTTCCAGTGCCATCTCACAATTCCCTTGGAGGAAATAATTCTCTGAAGCGCAAGCTTGACAGTACCATAATCCTCTTTGGCAATCCCTTTCAGTCTAGGATGTCTTGTCTTCCGTGACTGTCCTATCTGTGGGGTCTGAATACGGCTGATGGCCCTGATCCAGAATCGACAAACTCTTGCAGCTTGGGCACATGTTGCCTTGCAGGGTGGGTGGCTCCGGATTCTTGATTTGGTCCATGACATGGTTTCTGCTGCTCCCACTTTTATGATCCTTTTGGCATAACAAAGAGGGGATGACTGCAAGGTTGGGGGCAGCTGCACTGCCTGCCTGGCCACCACTGTTGTTACTGGCAGCACAGTCCTGACTCTGTGCCATGCACCACTGTCACCTAGGGCACTCAAGTGTTCAGTGACACCTCTGGATTTAGATAGGCAGTAAATAAGGTTTGGGGCCAGAATGGAATGATGAATATGGAGAGAACTACCGAGTCACGACCTATTCAGTAAGCACCACCTATCCTATGCACTAACGTAGATTCCCATGGAAAATACGCTCCATAGACAAGGAATTAAAGATTTTTCTCGTGTATGCCCAACGGGTCAAATTTTCTATGGGTGTCATCTTTGACACTTCTTAACCTTTGAGTGCTACATTCACATAGCTTTTAAAAATGAAATATAAAAGAAATTGAATTGTTGCTTTTAACTTTATAAAGCAATAAAGTGACAGTGGTGAAATGCCCCCTCTCACCCCTCCTCAGTATTACTGAATTAATGCAGGGAGCATGCACACTGTTAGGTAAACTTTGTCACGATAGTTAAGAAAAACAAAACCAAAAAACAGGCTGCAATCATGGGAACAAATATCATTTTTCAACATTTGACTATATAACTGCAGGGTGCCAAAATTGATTTCCCTCCTACTAATATCACGATGCAGTGGACTCTGTGGTCCTGGAACTGCTTGTCACCTCCCTCCAAATGTCAGAAATGGACCACTGACAGAAGCAGGATGCCAGTCTACACTGAAGTGGTCTGATCAGGCATGATAGATTTTGGCTTCTTTAGTAACATGCAAGAAAACTCCTATTTCCTTTTGCACCCTTTCCTTCCGGGTTCTTTGCAGTTATTGTCTTTGTCCTCACATGACAATATTACTCCTGTATATCAAGTTCTCTGAGCCTGGGGGTGTGGGGGAAGGAGATGAGATAAGATGAGAAACTAGCAGCATCTTTCCCAAAAGGGTTCTTGTGGCATCAAGTCTTAGCACAAATTCCTGCACTTGGCTAAAACAGCCAGGGGACCTGAGTATTCTCTCTTTTCTTTCAGGTGCAAATTCCAGTGACAGTTCAGACCACGACTATGAAGTAATTGAAACGGATGTTGAAAAAACAATTCACAAAATGAAAACAGCTTTTCATTGGTAAAGGCCCAGCCTCCACAAATGGGACAGGAAACTTTCCTACTCAAAAACTAGTTCCAGGTTTTAAAATTAACTAGGGTTTTCATTTGCAAAGTTTGACTGCAACCTTGAGAGTTCAAAGAGAGCTGCTGCAATCTTTGAGAGAGAGACAATTAGGGGTGCAGTGCAAGGAGCCTATCCCTTCCAAAACCCATCTTCTATACTAAGCAGTCATCTATTCCATTGTGCACTGAATAAGCAGTGTCCCAAGGACAACCGGGAAACCTCTGCTGTAGACTGGCTAGAAGGCTTAGGCCAGTCTCCTCCACTGATCCCTTAGCAGGCCCAACACATCAGCTCTCAGGGTGGTCTCCCCTCAGGTAACTTCAGCATCTCCAAACCTTGACAAGCTCTATGCTCATGCTGAGGAAAATGCCCCATTGTGCTGAGCAGGCAGACATGAACAAAACACTGGTCAGGAGTATCAGAGTAATATGGTGCTGGCTCAAGCAAGCACTGCTTTGAGACACTTCAGAAGCGACACAAGCCCGACTATACACTTCTGACACTTGCCCCTGTTGCTAATGGTCTTTTACAGCATTTATCCTCAATCTGCAACCCCTTTATAACAAGCTCCCATTACCAATATGGAAATGCATCCTTTTAACTGCAGGCACTCATCTATAAGTTGTGGGTCAGCAATAAGTAGCCTGTATGGATAGCCAAGAGAGGCACTTCCTAAAGAATCAACATGATGCTCTGTTTGTTCATTATTGTAGCAATCACCTATGCAGGGCCTAAATTTCCAAGCCTAAGGTTAAATTAATCAATAAAATCACTGCATTTTGGAGGTGTTGGGCAGTTATGCTCTTGTTAGTATCCATGGGATTTATGGGAACTCACTCCTACAGAAAATCAGGCGCTTTATATTTAGGTGCCTAGCTTTGGATCCGAGAGTCTAATTTTAGGCACTCACATTGGAAATTCAGGCCTCTAGTAATCTTCTGTAAAGAGCTGTTTCAGTGGCAGCAAGCAATTGTATAAAGTCAGACTGGAGTTTTTATCATGCTTCACATGCCTAAAGGTGGGACCCTACCTGGATCACTCACACTTCTACATAACTGAAGAACTGCCCTGGGTTGGTGCAGTCTAAACAAACACTGCATTTGAATGGTCTTCAATCATAGAAGGCTTTTATCTGTTTCCTCACAGTACATTGGACAACTATCTGGTAGTGCAGCAAGGTTTAATCTGAAGAAGGAAGACACTAAGAGAGAGGGCAAATGTCATTCTTTCCTTGCAGTCGATATGACACACAGGCTCCAGGAAACGTAGCATGCTGAGAGGCAGTCTGGGTGGGACCAGTGTTTTCCTCCTTCAGATTAAACCTTGCACTACCAGATAGCAGTCCATGTACTGTGAAGAAAGATGGAGTATTTTTTCCAATGGGAAATTGCTCAACAAGTTACTAGTTTTGTATCCTCGTGCACAGCCTGAGACACAAGACCAAACACTGATTGGTAAGAATAAAGATTCCAGAGCTCCCTATTCAATGAGCATTGCCAAGTGAATGAGTCAGGAGCCCTGAGGAACATAGTAATATTTATGTAAGTTGTGATGTACCTGTGGCAGGTTAGGGTGTTATACCTTATGGTTGTCATGGCTGACACTAGTAACTGGCTGGACAATGGATTTGGACAGAATCATCCCTATCCAAACCATCCTGCCTCTGGCAAGGAATTGGACCAGATGACCTCAGAAGGTCCCTTGCAGCCCTACAATTCTACATGATGCATCTATGAAAAAAGGGGCTGGAATAATGTTGTAGAGCTTAGGTAATGCCAGAGTGAAGGCTGCCTTCAGTGTTACACATGAGGGAATTCCCATTTAGCTTAGTTGTCTTTATTTTAAAAAAAGAAAGCCAAGACCAGAGTGCAGGATTTGATTTATAAGTGTGTTTACTCTTACTTCCTGAACATCTAGGGTTCGCATTTAGCTTAAGTTGAATTTTTACAAAGCAGTTTGAGTAAAATTCTTCAGATTTTCTCCTGAAGTCAAAAAAAGTAAAAGCATTTTTTTGTTCAGGGACTAATCTACTAATACATTTAATCAAAGTGAAAGCTTTTCTGCATTTAAACAAAACCACATATCTACAAGCAATTAAGTTTCAATTAAAAGCTATATTAGAATATCAAGTTTCAGTAATAAAGTCATTCTATAAACACAAGTATAGATTTATATGCAGAAAGTATGTAACAAACAAAGAATATATTTTTGATCACTGTACATTACAAGAATATTTCTGAAAAAGCTACCACTACTGCAAGATAAGTGGAGGAGGCTGAAAACTGGCTGAGTGGAAGAAACACCTCTAAAACAAAAAAAAACCTACTGCCCCTCAACTTCTGAAATCTGAATACTGTAAACAGGAGAGATCCTTTTCTGACGATTAAAGCTTGGTAGGGCTGCCCATGGATGAGTTCACGACAGTTCAAGATAGCTGGAAAAGTTAATCTCAGAAGCACCTTTAGTCGGCATCTGTAGATTTATAGTGCTCATCATCCACTGTGGAATAGATGTGTCCTTCACTGCTAAGAAATTCAACTGCTTGCCTATGAAGGAAAGAAATAAAAAAACCCAGAAGTCATAACCATTTGATATCAACAGGTTCCTTCTGTCACATGTATCCTCAGACCACACTCGCGATTCCATGCCAGCCTCACTATGCAAAGGTTTCAAAAGATATGCTACCTCATGAGCAAGTCAAATGGTAATTCCTTTGGTCAAATGGGAAGGGAAGAGTTGTTAAAGACCTTATTTTTCCACCCCCAAAAGACAAGACCCAGCTGCCCACTCAATTGCACCACAGTCGCTTCCTCCAGCTGGAAAGGTGTAATAATGTCTTTGTGTTCCAAATCAAAACAGGATACAGAAAATACAGCAGTCTCTAATGTAGTAAAGTGAACCCCAGTTTAATCTTCTGGGCAAACATAGTACGAGAAAGGGATTGCTTATCAGCCCACACAGACTAAATTCTAACATGTAGGGTATGCAGGACTGTCCTTAGATACATGAAAGAAAAGAAGTGACACTGCCTAGGCACTGGCACAAGGAACCCAAATGCTAAAAAAAAACCCCACAAACCCAAAACACAAGTCACATAGTATTTTTAACAGAGGAAATGATGCACCTCATCTTTGTCTCATAACTTCAACAATTCAATGGAATTTTCTTATATTGCTTCAAGAGATGTGTGACCACAGCTGAAACCATGAGACTAGGATGAGAAAGCAAATCACCAAAAGGAAGCCAAGGGAAACAATGGCTTTCATCTCAATTTAAACTGGTGGTGCAATACTGCTGTGCCAGAGAAACCAAGGGTTTTGGTAGCAAACTCCGCTCAAACATGAGGCTGTTTGTCTTGTAACCTTTTGTGAATCTTTCCAGGCAAGCTGATATTTGGGATATGTGTTTTACTTTGTTACATTCTTGGAAAGTCAGCTCAATACAAAGTTAGCTTCTACTGTAACCAATAGATAAAAGAAAATCACTAATTTCTCTTGTACGTACGCTGGAGAAAAAGCAAAGTTCCTGAAATAATTAACAGGGTCTAACCTAAGATATACTATTCTTCATTTACTAGACAGAAAAAAAGGGGAGGCATCTGGAGTTCTAGCATTTCTGCACGCTATATTGAGCCATTGCATCTCTCTTTCATTCCCTATTGGTTTACTGCTATTAACTTGGTCCTAAGAAAACTGCTTTGGTTTCCAGGAGATCCTTTGTTCTGGAACTGTATACTTACTTAATTGTTGTCATGTTGATATTATGCAATTGAGACTGCAGGTCTCGAAGGCTCATGCCTTCTGCAAGAGAGCAGCTTTTAATCAAATTCAACACCTGGAAGACCAAGTTAGAAACAACATTTGCATTATACTCAGGAATACAACAGATTTCTCACTCTAGTTCCATGGACATGGAAGGGGTAGGAAGGGGGAAACCATTAGACATCACTGCTTTCCCTCAGTACCCACTGCAGTTACCAAGCTTCATTATTCCTTTTGTTTGCAGAATGCTATAGTTACTGAAGGTTGTTAAACTCTTCAATATGAGGGGACAGCTGAATACCATTTCCAATTATGGCCCATGCTACAAGTCTAGCAGCACATACAACCCTCAGTCTATACCTGAACTTCTACTAAAATAGAAAGCAGCTAAAAATCAACCATGAACTATAACCTCTATGTGGAAACTATATTATGGTCTATTTGGCCTGTGTCACATTCCATTCTTCACCAGTCAGTGGGCCCTGTGGGTTTATGCTGACTGCTGTACTACATGAGTAGTATGCCACTGCTCTTACATACCTGACTTTGATGCACAGTAAGTCCATTGACTGGCAAGTTACTGAAACCTCCATAGCTTACATTGCCCATCCCAGAAGAGGAGAGAGATTGAAGCATTTTTGATCCTTCCTAGAATTACAGAACAAGGCAAAACATGTGGTCACAAGGGCTGCTTCAAGACCATGGGATGAAATGAAGGCTTTATTTCATGAGTTTCTAACATTTGGCTCATGGGCCACAACCAGCCCAAGCAGCTGTTCTATTCAGCCAGCTGAACTACCAATGGGCCCCTGGATGTTGAGGGCAGTGTGGCAGAATCTAGGCCCCAACAGACATGGTGATTAGTGGCAGAAGGGTGAGCATATGCTGATACAGTTGCCTGTTACCACTCTAATGGCCCAACCTCCCCAGCTGCTGGCCCCTGTTGCATGCCCCATGCTGAAGCCTGAGCCCAAGCTGTGGCACAGGACATGCAACAGCTCTGGCACAGGACATGCATGTGCGGCAGGGGAGGGGGTGGATGTTGGAGCCACCGCCACTTACATGTACCCTGAGTTGGAGCTAGCCTCCAAGGGGTCCCTTAGTCTGGATATGGCTTAGGGCACAAAGCAGGTTTGACGCCCTTGCTTTATATTATTTCAAGGAACAACAATGAGAAAAAAATGATCCTGAACCACTAGAGACTAATTGTGGTATTAATAGTACATCTCTGGAAAAGCCATAGTATCTGCTTCACTATCACTAAGCTGCCCTTCTTCTGTAGGCTGTGACACCATTTTCTTCCCCAAGAACCAAGCTTTCTATCACTTTTGGAGACAGGCTAGAATTTCCTTTATATGCAAGGGCTAAAGATGAATCAGTAATATTCAAAGACATACCTTAGTCTGTTTCCTGAGGATCATATGTGCATTAACTATTTCCAGAAGATGTGTAGTGAATTCATTCATATTTTCCAGAGGTTTGATCTTAAATGCTACCAGGCTTTTCTTATTCTTTTTGGGGGAAGAGGAAAATGGAAAACCAAGTATGAAATTACAACACGTTTTATCTGTGAAAACACAATGTAATCTTAACCTTAAGAGCAGGGATAGTGATGGAAATGGAATTTATCTTCATATAATTAGTACCAATAACTTAGCCCTAAACTGAAAATATTCAAGGGTCATATTCGTATTGTAACTATGAAAGGAAATAGAAAAGAGCAACTCAAAATCAAAGATATAATGCCTTTATGGACTGGAAGCATTTTAGAGCAAGAATCTGCCTTTCTACCCCATATACCCCAGCAGCACCAAGGCAGCAGGCAATATCTGACCAAGACAGAACTGGCTGCCCGCAAGAAAAGGGAAAAAAAAAAAATCTATAGAAAGACCTACATTCTAGCGAGTGCTCCTTTAAATGCAGCACTGATGCGGGAGGATTATCACTCACTCAACTTCTTTAAAAAATGCATTACCAGAAGCACAACAGTGCCTTTTTTTTTGGATTCTAATTGACAAAGAAAGGAAAAAAAAAAACACAGATCTGATTCTGTAGCCAGCTAGTATCTGTCTGTGCTGAGCTTTAAATGCATACAAAGCTATTTAAGTGCCCTGTTATGTCACTTGTTGCTGCCCAGAAGCATTATGGGAACCAAGAAAGGTTTGAAGAGCCTGTCCCACTAACACTAAATACACAAGAAAAAAAAAAAATTCATTGCAAATTTAATAATGATATGCAAACCAGATCTAAATGGCCAAATAGTACAGATGAGACCCATCAAGCAAAAGGTGATATAATATTCATTCATCTAAAGCAATGAAGGAAACTGAAGGTCCGGCCCTTTAGACTTTCCTCCAGCAGTGCCTCCTCTTCTCTTACTCAAGACTTGGTCAAGTGTATGCAAACAAATGCTATACTATTTTGCCATTAACTCAGGGGTTGGCAAACTTTTGCCACTGCAGGTCACTACTTGCAGCTTACGTTGGGGGTTAAGTCACAAGTCTGCACACCTCACCAACCAGCAGATGCTGCAAAAGGAATACATGGAATACAGGGAATATGGGTGGAAAGGCCTTGGAGACCCTCCTTCTGCTGCTCTGGCTGGAATAGGCTGCTAATTTTGGGGCTGCCACAGGCTGGATCCAGCCTACAGCCCAAAGGTTCTCAATTCTGGTGTTAAGCAGCCTAGGACTTACTACAGTATACATCAATAGGGGCCAACATTTTTTGCAGGCAAGCCACATGTTAGCCCTGAAACCTCTGGGGGTGCTATTCTGATCCTCTTCTCCTGCTTAATATGCTACTCTGCTTTCTATTCCCTACCCACTCATCTGCTGTGCTGCCTGCCCCATCGCTGATCTGATACATGCAGAAGCTGCCTGTATCACAGGCTAGCCACCCCTCATCTACCCACTGCAGTGACAATGACTCAAACCCTCCCCAGTGCAGGCTTGCCAAGTGAGATTCTGCATGTGTATGGTGACCAGCACAATGAACCTCCAATAAACTGAAGGGGGCTTCAGGGAACTACAATGCAAATAATATCTGTGAGATATTAGATAGTAAGGCCAGTTATTCTATTCAGCTGAAAATACCTGAAATGATCGAAGATGTCCAGCCACTTTCACATAAGTTCCTGGGGGCACCACAATGTTTTCACTGCCTGCCTCCTTTCAGAGACACGGAAAAAAGAATTTTACTTTGTAATTTACTTCTTGGCTATTAGCAACATGCTACTTAAAATATATATGATGCTCATCTTGCAAAAGCCCATAATATCCATTTTGAAAAACTTTTAAAATTAAAGATGTTACAAATAATCTTAGGAAGAAACCATTTTCTGTGTTTTTCGTTTGTTCACTGGATAGAACTATAACCCTAACTCATGTACACAATTCATAACACAGAAGAGGAACAAATTTTATTACAGCATCTTACTACAATGATATAACCATAAGCGTGGTCAGCTGTCTTGGGACAAGTGCAGGACACCTTTTGAAGTTATTCATTTGCCTGTACTTAATTTGCTGTCTCAAAGGGTGTCTATATTGAATTATGATACCAAGCAGTGGGCCTATTTCCTCTGTGGTTTGTGGTGCCAAAAACCATACACACAGTGAAGGTTAAAATGTGCCCTGAGCTGCAAACCTGCAGCACAGGGACAAAAATTTGCTACCAGGATTTCCCAGTAGCAAACAAAAAGCAGCACCGGAAAAAAAGGGCTGTGACACGCATTATAGTAGCATGCACTGGAACAAACAGAAGCTTGGCCCTTCAGGGAGATGCTTTGGCTGCTGGCTACAGCATCTCCACTATTTTATTTGTGCCCCAGCTGGTCCAGCACACAGGAGCCAGGAAGAGTAGGGAAAGAGCAGCTTGCCTGAAGCGGGACAATTTGTCCCTCACAAAGCACATGTGTAGGGGCGTGCACTGTGGCACAGAGCAGCAGCACAATTTTGTGCCACTACTATTTGTGATACTGCAAGTGCATGCCCTTGCTCATCTGGATGTGACCCAAAGTTCAAAGCAGCATAACTGCCATAGCAGAGTTGTGTCTCCATCAATAAGCTCTGCCTCTGAGATACTTATTAGCATACGCTCAGTGCCATGCTAAGGTGGACAAATCCTGGTGGCATGCACAGAGCAAGCACGGCATCTCAAAACAGTGCTACAACTGAATGGTACACACACTCAAATATACTCAGCTTGGTTAGACTGTTAGCTTTCAATTACACATCCCTAAAATATTAGGGAAAGGCAATGTGTATTACTGTAGCAGTGTGGGAGAATCCAAGGAAACTAATGACACATCTTATTTTGCCTCCCCTCCCACCGCTGCAATCTATCCATTCTACCCATGAACTACTACATTTAAAAAAAAAAAAAAAAAAAAAAAAAAAAATGGAGTAACACCGCCAGGGACAGAAACAGGGACCAGAACCTATGGCACTTACCCCTCCATGGCAGTGCCCATCTCACTAAGCCAATGAGCAAAGCACCCTCCGACTAAGGCTAGAAATAGATGTTGCCAAATGAAGCAGATTGCCTGTGCTGAGTTGTGTCCACAAGTGGCACAAAACATCTCTTCCATAGCTAGATTTGGATGTATAAGCAACAATTAGTTATCTTTGGGCAAAACAGGATTTGACTCCGTGTTCAACAGTGACCTCTTCAATTCAGTTATGAAATAACTTTGAAAATATTAAAAAGACAACATTTTTAGAGACGTATGGAATGCTGCAGAAGTGAAGAAGAGAAGAGCAGCCCCCATAAATACAGGGATTCCAGTTAGAGTGAGGCTTATCTAGGTGTATGCATGTCATATTACGAATGTACCGAAAGAGGCCTATTATCTATTAAGGACTCTACTAGGGCATTAACATGCCACAGTTCCTATGGCATTTAGAAAAAGGGAACTAAATGCTGAATACAAAAGCAGACTCTGACAGGGTAAGCAAACAATTCTCCAATGCTCACTTTAATAAGAGGCCCAATTAAAAGAAAAAAAGTCCCTGTACTCAGCTGAATTAGTATTACATTACAAGGTAAATACCACTTCTTCGGACCCGAAAAGACAGATAAAAATGAAATACTTAAATGCCCCCTTATCTTAAATCCTAAGCTCAACCTGGTGCTTACATCAGTATCAACCCATTGTCTGACATCCATAGGGGCTGCAGTCATATCATCCACTTTGTAGAGAATGTTTGTCGGTGCTTTCTCTGCCTGTCTGATGAGCCCCATGATAATGACCTAGAAGAGATGCAGACAAAAAGGTTACTCTGGGAAAAGCTTCAGAAGCGACAGGAACCTACATCCCGTTCCAGACCCGATTCCTACCTGTGAAATCTCTACATCTCGGACCTGGAACGTTTCATCCACCTGCTGAGCAGAAAACAACTGAGACACTGTACACGGCACGATGTTCTGGGACCGGGACTTCTGCAAGAGGGAAGGGAGAGTCTCAGAGGAACAAAACCATAAGAGAGAGAGAGTCTGGAAGGGTTCTCAAGGGTCATTTGGTCCAACCCCCTCCTCAACGCCATCCCAGACAAGCACCGTGTCCGAACTGCCAGAAACAGGGCTCGCACCTCTCGAGATTTCCGGGTGCCTGACGACCGCTCGCAAGGTCTTCCTCACGCTTCAAATCACATTTTGACCTTTGCAAGCAGAGAACCAGCCACCCAGACCAGCCCACGCACCCACCTCTCTTGTCATGCAACATGTACTTGGCACGGGCGCTACAGGCGCCGCTACCCTAAGAGCAAAACCCTGGGCACCTTCCGACAAAAATCCGCGTAAGACGAGAACGCTTTTCCAGCGAGTTTACACTCAGCACGGCTCCCAGGTAGGTCTGAAACCTGCTAGGAGCAACGGCAGCACTAAGGAGCGTTCAAATGCTCGGCCTTCTGCCTGTAGCACAGGCCAAGCCCGCAGGCAGCGGCCAGACATGCCGGGGAGCGGGGGCACGTACCGGTCTCTTGTCCTGGGTGGCGGCCGGCGAGCCGAAGCCGCCCGGGGACTGCACGTATCCTCCGCCCACCGACAGCCCGCCGCCGCTCTCGGACCCTGCTGGGGGAGCACAGCACCGCGTTACCCCCGGACCCGGACCCGCACCAGTCCTGCCCCCCTGCCTCGCACCCCGGCCCGGCCGCGCTCACCGTGGCTCGCCCACATGGCGGACAACAGCGCTACGCAGCTCAGCACGGCCCGCAGCTCCCGCCGGCGCGCACACACAGCCGCCCAATCAGCGAGCGCGCCGCTCCCGCTCCGCCAACATACCGGCCAATCAGTTCCCGCGGCGCCGACCTCCCAGCTATGTCCGGGTTCGAACCGGAAGCGTGACGTCACAGGAGGTAGAGCGATGACTTCCGCGCGGGGGTGGGGCCGCTCCAAAGCCGGCTGACTTGCCGCGGTGGGCCGGTGCTCGCTGCTTGGGTCGGTCTTCCCGGGCCCTGGGCCCTCTTCCAGGCTTTGCACCGGGAGAGGCTGTGAGCAACGAAGTAGGGGGGCTGCGCAGCTGGGGGTTTATCAGAAAGTCGAACTGCCTAATAAAGATGTAAAATATCATGCATCAAGTACAAAGCCTCGAATAAAGGGCTGGGATTATGGGGCAGAATACTTCGAATCAGCCCGAGGCACAGGGCTCTGCAGCTAGGGGACACGTCTCAATAACTGACC
>JAGPOW010000145.1:7488462-7501131 GCA_030014935.1 Caiman crocodilus
GGGGTCCTGTGACCCCAGCACTTGTTCCTGCCATTGGCGGGGGGTCAGACTAGATGGCCTGCTCTAGGCCCCTTCTGACCCTAGTTACTATGAAACTATTACTATGAAACTACTATAAATGCAGATTTCTTATTTTAACAAAGAAACACATGGATTTTGCACCTTTGCAAAGAGCTCTCTGGAGGCTGGCAGAGCTCCTTGCTGCTGTGAGACCTGCGCCACCCTGGCAGGACAGGGGCAGTGGCACAGAGTTGTGACCCTTGCTTCTGCCGGGTTGGCAGGGGGCATGGCAGCAAGCTTTCCTACCCTGCTCTGCCCTGCCATGCTGGGAACCACCCACTGGGCCACGGAGGCCCCTGCAGCCAGCAGCCCACACCCAGCCCACCGTAAGCTGTGCTCTAGCTGTCCCCCCAGCAGGGGAGAGGGAGCTGGGCTCTGTGCTTTGCTCGGGCTGCAGCAGCTGCCACCTCCCATGGGTGGCAGCCAGGGCTCAGGTGCTGCTGCAGATGGGCAGGAGGCTTTGGACCAATGTCCCTGGCTCCATAGCCCCTCTGGCAGAGCTGGAGCAGGCAGGGGGCTGTGGGTGGGGAGTGAGGGGCCTGGACTTGAGTCTTGGTGAGCAAAGAGGGTAAGGGAAGCTCTGATTTTTCATAATAAAAAAACCCCAAAATCAAATACCCAAATTGATAGGTATTTAGAAGTTATTTTAGTATAGTGATGGAGGCATTGGTAGGCTTCCAAATTGCTTTAAAATGGTAAATATATAAATAAAACATTGTGTTCAACTGATACCTATATATATGGTGGCCTTTCATTTTAATTATGGATTGGGGGGGGGTTATCAGAGAATTTGCATTTTTATCAGAGACGTTGCAATATTTAAACAGAGAAAACCAGGATCCCTATTTATTACACAAGCAAGAAAAATTACATAAACAAACAGGTGCAGATTGTACAGCCTGAATATGAGAAACAAACGCCCCCAAATTGAAGTAAGATCTCACTCCGTAGTTTTCATTAAAATGCAGGACCTCTCTGCCCAAAGCACTGCCCCTTTTCTCTCCGAACAGTTTGCTTGCAGGTTATCCCATTTTCTGCCAGCTTGGGGACTGGATCACTTAAAGCCTAAGGATCCCTAGACCATGAAATGAGAAGGGCTAGGTTTGCTGTATGTAACTGCTGATGCTCAGGGTCCATGTTCCCTTCTTATGGAGACATCTTACAAAATGAAGGCTTTTCCAACACAAACCACTTTAGGTTTGATAACTGGAGGTTGTGACGTCTGGAAACTTAGATCCAGCCAGCTGGCAGAGGGTTGGGAGGGGAGAAGGGGAGAGAGGGCGAGGGGGAAGGGGAAACTAGATCATTTCCAGCTTCTTCCCCTTCCCAAATTACATGTGTGTGATATATTAAAAGCCTTTTGCTCCCTAGCCAGGTGCTGCCTTTGTAGGATCTGAAAAGGTCTGGTGCTGCTTTCTGCTGTCTAGCGCTCTATTTAGGCAAAATTTCGGGCCAACAAGGCATCCTCCTTTTGAAAAAAGCACGCTTGCTAACTCCTGGCCCTTTCTCGCAGCGTGCCAGCTCAGGCTGCTTACCAGTGTCTTTAAGGACATGAGTCTCCCTCCCGGCTGGGATCCAATCTCCCAAACAGCAGCAGACTCAACGCTAAGTGGCCACCTACCGGTAGAGAAACCCTTGAGGCAAAGGGGACACGCTCCAACTGCAAACTCTCCAAGAGAGGCAGAGGGCTGGGCTGGGATGAGAAGGCACGGGAACTGGTTTGTTGAAGCAGGTGATACAGGAAGTAATTAATTGGCAAACAGTTGCTGCCAGCACTCTCTATTCAAGATGGAGCCTTTGAAAGTTTTGCTACTCCTGCTGCACTGCAAGTTCACTGTTGCCACCACAGGTAATTCGAATTCATAGTGCTGTTGTCTTTGATTTTTTTTCCTATAGCCATGTGATGTTTTTCAAGGGCTGAGAGATGTGTTCTTGCTAAGAGGAGGTTTCTCATCGTTTGATTTCTAAGCCAAATGGGTGGCTTGCTAGTGTCTTTTTAAGCATGAAACAGAGAGTGCTATAATCCTCTGACTTTTGAGGCAGAATACGGTGGCCTGTCTTCAGGGGTGTAGGTTGCAGCTCTGTTGGTCTACGGACTTCGGCAGACAAGGTTCTTTGGGTAAATCCGGTATCTTTTATTAGACTAACTCAGATAGTTGGAAAAATTCTTCTTGGCAAGCTCTCGGGCACAAATGCGCTTCATCAGGCTGAGGTAGGCTGTCTTGGCATTCGCGGGGTTTATTCCAGTGGCCTCGGAAATAAAACACACAGGACGCGGTGGAACAAGGCAACCGGGCCTCCAAGGCAGCAGTGATGCAGAGGCAGTGGCAACCTCCAGCTGCCCCTATACTGCTGGTGTATCTGCAGCAGTGGCATCTCTGTGCCTGGGTTGTTTTCCTGGTTGCCCTGCCTTAGTTTTGCCAGTGAGCCCAGTCAGAAAGTACAAAATTAGACACAGTGACTCTGCTGCTTCAATTAGTACAGAAGCATCATGAATGTATAAAGATTCCCTTCTACATGCATATTATTTGTACTCTGAGCAACACAGGAAATCCTTATAATAGACAAGAGGGTGAACAGGTTGCTGTAGGTTGAGTAGCTCTGCTGAGTGTGGTCAGTAAGAGGGTTTTTGAGCAACAGGGAAAAGAAAATATTTTAAAAGACAGGAAATGCATCTCTAAAACAACAAACAGCTAGAGTCCTTAGGGCAAAAGTGGGGCTTGGAACTCACTTATGAATTGACTCTAAGCTATTATTGCTTTTAGACGCCACAAACTGTACCCCCCCTGCCCCCCAAGACTTTTGTGACTCTAGGATAGCACAAATCCTTGGTGTATGGCCAGATTACTTAGCCAGACCATGCTCTAGTGCTTAGGAAGTTCTGTGTCTGGTCATTTGTCCTTCTTCCAGCAAGCCTAAAACAGGCCAGGAACTTTGTCCTAAGGATTTTATGGTGCCTGCAACAGCGTATGATGTTTCTAGAATGACTAACAGGCTGAAGTAGTGCTGATCAGGACATGATTTTGCATGCTTCTGGCAGCACACCTATCTCCCAGCAGCATAATACATGTGGTTTGGCAGGTTGGAGAAAGTTGCAACCCAATAGCTCACCAGAGTTTATACCCTGAGCCTCCATGCCATCTTCAGGCTGTAGCTGTGGCTATGCACAGACATCAAGTTTCTGCAGGAGTGTTGCCGCTCTTCCACTAGAAACCATGAATGTACAGATGCTCAAGATTTTTTTCCTAGAGCAAATATAGCCACTCCAGGAGAAAAAGAAACTGGGAACCGCCAGGGTTAAATTGCTCCAAGGAGATTTTTCTCCTGGGAGAGCAAATATTTGTACGTTTCTTCTACGAGAGGTCACAGCATAGTCCTCCAGCATCCCAGAGTGTTGTTCCTGCCCCTCCCAGCAAGACAGTGAGACATTCTACTGCACACTGTACTAATCTAATAAAGTAGTGTCACCATCTACACATGTGCAGTTACTGTGCAGTAGATTAGTCTAATGTGCCATTTTCTAGCACTTGTAGATAGTACCTGTAGCAAAGTCGATTAGTCTAATGTGCCATTTTCTAGTACATGTAGCAAACTGCTTCTGGTCAGCCTAGGTATCAGGGGGCCGTAGGGGACAGGGAGAGCTGTCCCAGCTGCCAGAATGCTGCCTACCAGCCATGTGGAGATTGAGATGGGTCCCGATCTCCATGTGCTGGGATAGCTGTCCAGGCTGCTGGGCCCCACTCTGTATGGGGTGGGAAAGCAGCTGCCCAGCAACCAGGACAGCTCTCCTCTGCCCTGCAGATATCGGGATCAGCACCCATGACCCCTGCCAGCCCAGGACTGGCACCTGGGGGAGCCTGGAGCTCCCCTTGGCTGGCACAGGAGGGCAGAACAGGGTAGGAGCAGCCTAGATTGAACTCCCATCAGGAGCAAATTTGCTCTTGACAGGAGCGTGTTCAGATGCATGTCGGAGCACAGTTTAATGCATCTGTATTTTGTGCACAGAAAATAATGGGGAATAGGCTATAATGAGGAAGCCTGAAACAGCCTATAACTTTGTCATTTCTGACCTGATTTGGATACAACTTGTAGGAATGGTAGCCCTTTCTGAGGGCATGAAGCCTGCCAAGTTTCAAGGAGATAGGTACAGGGTTTTCAGGGAAACTGCACCTTGAAGTATTGAAAGCAAAAAAACTCATGTCACATGCATGTGTTAAGCCACAGCAGGGTCAAAATTGCAGGGATGGTAGCCCCTGCTGAGACCACAAAGCCTGCTGGCTTTCAAGGAGTCAGGTGCAGGGGCTTGGGGAAACTACCACAAGCTGTGGACAAGCAAAACGCGTGACATGGGTGACACCGTGTGTTAAGGCGCAGCAGGGTGAAAGCTGCAGGCCTGCGAGCCCCTGCTGTGGCCACAAAGCCTGCCAGCTGTCAAGGAGATCGGTGCAGGGGGGTCTGAGTTCTGGGGCCTTGAACCTCTAGCAGCTGACAGGCAACATTTGTGACGTGTGTGTGTGTGTGTGTGTGTGTGTGTGTGTGTGTGTGTGTGTGTGTGTGTGTGTGTGTGTGTGTGTGTGTGTGTGTGTGTTAAGGTGCACCCTCACTTAACTGACACAAAGGCAGAAAGCAGAGCAGTTCAAACAATGCTGCCGCCTTTGCAGTTTTCCCACCCCTTCCCCAGAGCACTGGGATTGGAGGGAACCGCAAGAAAGGATGACAGTCACTGGCCAGCTACACAGTTAATAATGATGAGAGCAGTCCTTCCCACCCCGCCTCCTCCTCCTTCTCCTTACTTTAGTTTCTGTTTCCCTGCAGGCTGTTTCGAGCTCGAAATGAGTCAAAACAAAACTTCCAGCAAAATTTTGCACAGCCCTAACAGTTAGAATTTCTCATTTTGTGAACCTTGTTTAGGATTTATTCCCAGAAGATAAACATGGACATCTGAATGACTGCACTTTGTCCTGGGATAAAACAATTTATTGCAAGACAAATGTGATGCCTTTGTAGTTTCAAAACCCATCAGAGATTTTAGTTGCTCTGTAGGCTTGCAGAGAGCTACCTGCTGTGGCTTTTTTGCTCACCTACCATCTAGTGTCTCCCAGATGGAAGTTGAAGGCCCCAAACCCACTCATGATAAAGTGCTGCTGAGTTTATTCAAGCTGTGAAATACGATTGATTTACTGTAGGGGATTAGCTAGGTTATAGATTGCCCACCTAACTGCTGTGATATTGGATTATTAGCATCTCATAAACACTCAACCTTGCCGTGCACTGTGCTGTGGGTTGTGCTGCTCTGCAATGTTTCCACTAAGGAAATGATTTACGCTGCACTGCATTCTGATGTTTGTATTGTTGTGTTGATTGCACTGTGCTGGGCTACACTGTTGTTAGGTCACTTTTGGCATGTCTCAGACCTGCACTGGGATCCTGAGTACACCATGACAACAGATCCTCTCAAGGTGTGTCCATCTGCTGGATCCCAGCCAGTATCCAGTGCTGGGATGTGGGGAAATTACCTGTGTGATTCTCCCTGGAGTCTCATAAACTCCTCCATTTATGCCATGAAGAACATTCTGCCTGCTCCAGATTTCATCCTTTGGACTGGGTAAGGAAGTCACGCCCAGCAGTGGCAGAAAGGACATGATCACAAGATAAACTTATGAACATCGTTGTTGGGATGCCATGTACGGGAGTACTTTCAATTCCACTCCCAGGGAAATGTCAATAGCTTAGTGCTAGTGCTGTTGCTCAGTGATCAGCAACTGCAAACAAATAGTTGTAGTCACATCTTTCTTTCTGTTCTTGAAGACAACTGTCTTCTATTGCAAATACCAACTGTTCATACTTCTCTCCCAAAAGGATCCCCACTGGCTTGTCTTTACAACCATGAGATTTTAAAGATTATAAAGTCTGAGTTGCCATGCGCACTACTAATTGCACTACGAAGGTCTGTCCGTGTTGTGCTACGCAGGCTGTTCCGGTCCACTGCCAGCTGTATCTGATATTTGTGCTGTTTTCTAGTGATGATACGCCTCATGTCCCCAATGAGAGACTCGGAGAAGAAGTGGTGCTGGAAATAATTGGAAATCTGACTGCTCTGATAAAACGTGTATTTCCAGGTATGATCTAGCAAATAAAGAAGGGGGAAGTATAACAACTATCTGACTCCAGTGCCTCACTGGGAGGAAAAAGCAGTTTGAGTATGCAGAGACAGGAGATCTAGAAAAGGAGGGCCATCTAAGGGATCAGAGCATAAAGGCAGCAGACACTACAGTTATTTATCTCATTCCTATAGGTTGTACATAGGGGAAGTAAGGAGGGTATCTGGCTTGTCCTCCTTGTTCCTAGTTTCCTTCACCGCTGAAAAGAAAAACGCACTGCAAGAGGGGAACTTTGAAAAGAAGCGACTTTTAAAAAATTCAAGGTGGAGAAAAATCTGAGAAATCTGCTGCTGCTTGAACCTGTCAACAGTGGGGAGAAAGCATTTTACCAGCTCCATGGCATCATGCTCTTGGTACAGAGTCTAAATGTACTGCATCCCCTGTTCATGGAAGCACAAATATGGGGCCTTCTGAATGGTGCTGCATCCCACTGTCAGACCCCTGCACTATGTTATTACCTCCAAAGCTGTAAGCTCACTTGGCATTCTTAAGCATTGGTATTCTGAAACAGGCAGAAATGTCTTCACATTTCCTCTTCTGTTTCCTTGTAGACACTAAAGTCTATTCTGCAATGGGCAATCATGACTTCCACCCCAAGAACCAGTTCCCAGGGGAGAGGCACAGGATCTACAACAAAACAGCTGAACTGTGGCGCTCGTGGCTCAGCAGTGCTTCCCTTTCAACGTTCATAGCAGGCAAGTTTTGAACCTCTGGTACTGCTGCCGCATGCTGTCTGCATTGCTGAGATGAAGGAAAGTTCCTGGGCTATTCTTGGGGCATGCTTTTCTTGCTGTGCTGTTAGTAGTGTTGCCATCCATGGAGACGACAGTTTTGAGGCCATATCTGTACTTGGGGGAACGGCCCAACCTCACACCACTCGCACGTGCTGAATTCACTTTCTCTGGGGAGAAGAAAAGCCACTTCTTCATGTTTCCTTTTCTCACTACTGCATAAAAGGGTGTCCCAGTGCTGTGCCTCAATATAGAGGAACTGGAGGATTGCATTGTAATGAATATAAAGTGGATGTTTTAATGATACTGCTGGACCCAGATGCAACAAGTTCTTTCTGGCTCTCTAGTGCCTAGACTGATGTCTACAGACTGTTATCATCACACTAGATAAGGGGTAGGCATCTTTTTTTGGCCAGAGTGCCAAAAAACACCACAATGCCTACCATGGAAGGTGCTGGAGTATCGGCATGCAAGAAAAACAAAATGAGGGCAGGGGGTACATAGCAAGATGCCCTGCTTGTTCTGCTGCCCCACAGCTCAGGCTCTGTGGCTGTCAGCAGCTACCCCAGCTCTGGGTAGCTGCTGGAACCCAGGCTGCTCCCAGCAGGGCTTGCAGCATCCCAGCTGCCTGCTAAGAGCAGCCTGGGCTCCAGGCTGGCAGCAGCTCCCCAGGGCCAGGACCAGCTGCAGCCAAGAGGCTGCAAACAGCTGTGCCGGGCTCCAGAGCCCCAGCATCAGCAGTGTACCAGAGCATGCACATGTGCCTCAGAGCAGGTGGTGGGAGAGGGGCCTGAGGAAGTGCAGCCCCAGTCTCTCCCCCACCCCCAGTGCAGAGCTGGTGACTGGGCAACTGCTTGTAGCCAACCTTGGTTGCTGCAGCTGCTCAGAGCTTGTGGGCAGGCTGCAAACAGCTGCACCAGGCTCCATGGCTCCAGCATCAGCTCCATGCTGGTGGCGACTGCGTGCATACCTCGGGGCGGGCTGCGCTGCCCCGCTGTCTGCTCTGAGGCATGTGGGCAGTCGCTGCCAGCACGGAGCTGATGCCGGAGCTGTAGAGCCTGGTGCAGCTGTTTGCAGCCTGCCTGCTGCTTGCTGCAGCTGCCCAGAGCCTAGGTTGGCTACAAACAGCTGCACCAGGTTCCAGAGCCCAGTCACCAGCTCTGTGCCAGGAGCGGGGAAGAGACCAGGGTTGTGCTGCCTCAGGCCCCACCCCCACCCCCACCGCCCACTCCAAGGCATGTATGCATGCACTGGTACAGAGCTGATGCCCGGGATCTGGAGCCTGGCACAGCTGTTTGCAGCCTCCTGGCTGCAGCTGGTCCTGGCTTTGGGTAGCTGCTGCCAGCTGAGAGCCTGGGCTGCTCCCAGCAGCCAGCAGGGACACTGCAAGCCCTGCTGGGAGCAGCCCAGGCTCCATCGCTGGCAGCAGTGACCCAGAGCCGGGGCTCGCTGGGGCATGCTGAGCAAAATGGCCTCACATGTCATGCTCAGCATGTGTGCCGGGGGGTTGCCAACCCCTGCACTAGATCTCCCTTAACCTTGCTTGACTCAAGCAGCCATGGAAAGAGTTGCTGGCTATCCTGCAGGAATTTTGTTCCCTATTTATCAAATGAACAGAAAACTCTCAGACATGTGCAGGACCACACTGAGCTGGGTTCACTCTGGGCTACTTTACAAAGCATATCCTAACCTTTGCATGACCTAGCAGAAGCTCTGAGAGCACTGGTGCAGAAAGATCTGAGGGCACTACCAGATGACAAGTGCAGCTGGCAGCAAAGATCGGGAAGGAGTCAAACAGCCTAGAGCAGTGACAGAACAGATTAGGAATTAGAGAAGTAAGTCAGTAGGGCTGGATTGGATGTACCCTAGGGTACTGAAGGAACTGGCTAAGGAAATTTCAGAGCCATTAGCTATCTTCATTGAAAACTCATAGATGAAATAATTGCATTTACAAATACAGACTATGGAGTGACTGGCTAGGCTGCTGTACTGCAGAGAAGGCCCTGGGGGGACTGACTGGTGGACCGTATAAGCCATCAGTGTGCTCTTGTAAAAAAAAAAAAAAAAAAAAAAAAAATGTAAAAGGCAACAGTATATTGGGGTGTATTAACAGGAGGGCCACCTGCAAATCAAGAGAAGTGATTCTTCTGCTGTTTTCAGCACTGGTGAAGCCTCACATGGAGTATTGTGCCCAGTTTGGGACCCCACACTTCAAGAACTATGCAAACAGATTGGAAAAAGCCCAGAGGAAAGCCATGAAGATGATTAGGGGCCTGGGAAGCAAGACTTATGAGGAAAGGCTGAAAGAACTAGGATATTATTTAGCTTGGAGAAGAGAAGACTGAGGGGGGATTTGACACCAGTCTTCAAATACCTGAAGGACAGTTATGGAGAGCATAGGTATGGGCTTATCTCTGGCTGCAGGGGACAAGACTAGGAGCAATGGCCTCAAGCTGCAGCAGAGGAAATTCAGGTTGGAGATTAGGAGGATCTTTCTGACTATGAGGGTGGTCAAACATTGGAACAGGATACCTAGATAAATTGTTGAAGCTTCATCTTGGAAAATTTTCAAGAGCAGGTTCGACAGACACTTGGTTGAAATGGTTTGGATGATCTTTCTTTGAGCAGGGGGCTGGATTAGCTGACCCCATAAGGGTGTGTGTCCCTTTCAGCCCTGCTTTCCTATGTTCCTATGGTCTTACGACTTTACTCAAATCGCGGAGTCATCTGATCCTGTTACAATTAGAGAACTATAACACACAGTGTTCAAAATGTTGACAGGTGCTGGCACCTTGTCCAGATTAGGGCTCTCACCACTTCTATACAAATGTTGCTGAACAAAAAAAAAAGAAATGGGGTGTTGAGAGCACAAATCTTCTTGGCCATTCCTTCATGTCCTTCTCTTGCTGGGTATGTTTTGCAGGTGCTTTTTACAGTGAAAAGCTTGTAAGCCCAAATTCATCAGGGCGAATTATTGTCCTCAACACTAATCTGTACTACACCCAGAACGGTCGGACTGCTGGTATGGAAGACCCGGGGGGACAGTTCCAATGGCTGGAAGATATGCTGAATAATGCCTCAAAAGCAGGAGAAATGGTAAAAATGCTTTCTTAAGGGATTTTCCCCCCCAGTATCTCTTCCACTGCTGAGCCCCCTTATATGTAAAAGTCTGGATAGCCTGTCCTCTGCTTAGAAGCCTAGAGTTAGTCTGTACTCAGCTTGGTTCCTCATTTTGGCAGGTCTATATTGTGGGGCATGTTCCACCTGGCATCTTTGAGAAGAAGCGAAACAAGCCCTGGTTCCAAAAGCAGTTTAATGAGCGCTATGTGGAGATTGTGCAGAAGCACCACAGTGTGATAGCTGCCCAGTTCTTTGGACACCATCACACTGACAGCTTTCGAATGTTTTACAGCAATACAGGTACCAGTCCTCAGCCTCATGTGAGATCTTCCCTGACAGCCTTGCCCACACCAGCAGAGTGCATGTTGCAGATAAAGATTTTCATAGATCACTCCCTGAATGCTGTTTCCTGGAAATGGTTGACGTTCTAGGAAAGGTTTGTTCTGCATCCCAACCCCTGTAACAGCATGGACTGCTAATCTTTTCTGGCATAGAAATGATCTCAGTACTTGTGCAGTGGGATACTTACTGCAAACCACTGTCAGCCAGAGGTGCACTGCTGAACCATGTCTATGCAACGATTTGGCCAGACCTTCTTCCTCCCAGCCCTTGGCACTGTTAGAACAGTTCTCTGTGGGTGTCCTGCAGAGGTGCTCTTCTCTCCTGCAGCATAGTGGGATAGCTGCACAGATTTTTTCCAGCATGTGTAACCTTTAGGCTGGTGTGCTTTTACACCTCTCTCTTTCCCTTTTTGTGTGTGATCCGCAGGGAATTTCCCTGTTACAGCCCCCTGCTGCTTTATCTCAAGCTGCAGAGATAAGCGCTGTACATTTGGCTCAAGAGGTCCCCACTTTGGCTGCTAGTATCAGTCAAGATGGTGGCTGGCTGTGCTTTGTGAATGTATCTATGCAGTCCTTAATATGGCTGACAGATGATTGTGTTGGGAAAAAAAGCGACTGTGTTTGTAGTGGGTGGTCAGACAGAAAGTCCACATGCTGGTGACCCTGCATGGTGGTTGTAGAGTAGACTAGGCTTTACCCACTAATGGACTCTTGCCTTTCTGGTAAAGGTTCCCCAATCAGCAGCCTGTTTTTAGCCCCTGGAGTGACTCCCTGGAAAACAACATTACCTGGTGTGCACAATGGAGCCAACAACCCAGGGATTCGGGTATTTGACTATGAGCGAGACACACTGCAAGTGAAGGTAGGAAATACCTCCCGCATTCTGTAGTGTAGCAACATGGGGGATGATCTAATTAATGTCTTCACAGTGTATTAATAAGAGCCAGGGACAGACTAAGTCCAGGGATTCAGGGGAGTCAGAGGCAAAATATTTCAGCATCACAGTTCACAGGCAGGCTTGATTTCAGCAGAGCAGAGGCAGGAAGTGAAAGTGCTGGGGAAGGGGGATGTAGGACAAGAGGTTCCTGAGCCAAACCACAAGTGTATGTGCATACACAGGCACATCTGGTGGCTTCCTATGTCTCTACTCAATACCTGCCCAGCCACATGCCTCTGCTTTCTGTTCTCTATGCATCATAGGTGTAAAGAGGTAATAAATGCCTCACACCAACGCCTTTGAATGGGAAAGCTTCTATAGCCAAGTCCTTAGATTGGATGGATTAAAACAAACCATGGAGCATAGTTTTTCTCCTTTTTGTCCTAAAGCTATTCTTGGTTTCCTCTTTCTTGCTGCAGGATATGGTGACTTATTATTTAAACCTCACCCATGCTAACATGGTGGCCCCAAGATGGGAGAAAGAGTATCGGCTGACGGAAGCCTTCCAGGTCCCTGATGCCTCTGTACTCTCCATGCATACAGTGTTGGAGAAGATCTCTAAGGAGAAACACTTCCTCCAACAATACTATCAATTTAATTCTGTCAAGTATGACCTCACAGAATGTGATGAGACCTGCCAGACTGACCATGTATGCGCAATTCAGGAGGTTGATTTTAAGAAATATGACGAATGCATTAAAGTTAGGAGCTTTGGTTCTGCATCTGCTATCCCAGCCAAAGCTCTTGCATTCCTCTGCTTACTCTTGGGACTCCTCACTTTCTACAGGAGCTCTTGATGACCCTGACTAGTCTCCAGCTAGTAAGGAATGGTATCCTGTCTGATGTCAGCCTATCCAGTTCCCAGCTAAAAACCCAGGTAAAGGCATTCATGTTCCCACTGTAGTGGTTGCAAAGGTCACTTCATGAGGTAGCAGGTCAAGTTAAAGGTGACGCTTAACTTGACCTGCTGACATATTCAAACCCCAGACTGTCTTTTCTTCTCAAGGATTTCACCTCCAGATAGACAACCAAAGATCAGGGCATACTTCCTAATGAGGGCACAGCTAAAGTGAGTGGTACGAGGTAGTAGCAAGTTAAGCATGGTTTATCAAGCAAGCAAGTCGTATTCAGTTCTTTACTGTGTGAACTTGGAGAAGTCTCTTGGGCTATGATTTTCCAATATCAGTGCCAAAACTTAGGCTATATTAGAAGCGGTCTATTTCCAAATGCTGGAAACCCAGCAACTCTTACCTAGGTCAGTGCATGGCCAGCACTCCTGAAAGCACATCATTTGTTTAAATTCCTTAGTGTGGATGAAA
>JAGPOW010000145.1:7501553-7514276 GCA_030014935.1 Caiman crocodilus
TAAATTTTGGTTCTTAGTGACTTGGGTATTTTTAAGGAAACCTGGGGCACTGCTTCCCCCTCAACCCACACTGATTCCTACGTCAGGTAGCAGGGGTGGTACTCAGCCCAGTCCAGCCCACCCTACCTCCTGCCACAGCTCAGAAGGGCACCAAAGAGCACCAAAACACAAGTTTGCCCAGGGCACCATACACGTGCACATGAGCAACCCATGTCCACAGCACAACTCTCCCCCTGCCCCACCCTGCCTTAGCCTGGCCACTCCCTGCCCATGGCAGTAGGAGGGGTGCTCAGTCCACCCCAGCCGCCCTGCCTCCAGCCACAGTTCAGGAGGAGCTGGGCCAAGCAGTGTGGACAGCATGGCCTCAGTCCGGGACCTTTGCTTCCATTTTCACTAATCAGTTGGGACACTGGGATGGCCCACAAAATCCAAGACTGTCCTGGTCAAACTGGGATGCATGGTTACCCTGTTCATGGCCGACCTCTGCTCTGTGTCCAACCTGACTTCTTACCATGTAAAGCACCTTGAGACACACAAATGAACTGCAGCATCCTAACTGTCTGTGGACACCTCCCTTCCCATTCATGATCAACTCATCCCAATTCTCATTCTGTCCAACATTGCAAGGATCACCTCCTGCCCCATCTGTTATGTCCCACCTCGGGTCCCTCCCATTCACATGTATGTAGATCCCTGCTTCACCTAGGGCAGGGGCAGGCAGTTATTTTGGGCAGAGGGCCACTTACTGAGTTTTGGCAAGCCATTGAGGGTCACGTGATAGGCAGCCAGGGGGAGATGAAAATTAATTTTCTAAATTTTTAGGGGCCCCACAGGCCAGACAGAATGGCCTGGCAGGCCGTATCTGGCCCACAGGCTGCATTTTGCCCACCCCTGACCTAGGGGTAGGATTAAATGATGGTGGTCCTTTCCAGCCATACTTCTCTATGATTCTACGATGCAGCAGCTGCTGTTTGGGAAGAAACTGTCCAAAAAGGACTGAATCTACTTTTACGTGACTTCAGTGCTGTTCAACACATGGAGATGCAGAGGAGGAGCCCTCTCTCATGGAGAGCCACTTGTGACCATGGATAATCATTTTGCGAACCCTTGGCTTAGGGATTTAAACATCCAGTCAGATGTACTTAATCCCTTCTGGTACAATCAGTTCACTTCTGGGCTGAATTGGCTCACAGCTCTGTGATCCTGATAGATGTATACAGAGTTTACTGTATGGATTTTTCAGACCATGGCTTAGCCCTTGAAGCTCTGTTGTAGTAGAAGCGGGTGCTGTCATTGTAAGAACGTATGATGCAATCTGTAACAGGCAAGATTTGCAGCAAAGTTCCCCTTTCACTGGTGCTCTACAGGGTGTGTGCACTGGGTGAACACTAGCCCACTCCCTTGAGAGTCATATAGCTCTCTGGTGCCCTGGGCATAGAAACAGGAAATGGCATTACAACAGAAAACAGATTTTTCATATCCATGATCATTCACAACCTGCTTAGTTTGCATCAGGTTACATAATTAAGAACATACCACTCAGCTGTCTTGTGGCATTTACTTCAGCAGGCGTACACCACTGACTGGAGAAGCAGCTTCCTCTGAAATAAAAGCCACAGCAAACAGCTGGAGCTCCTCTGCAGTATTATGCAGCTGTTTGCTACAAACTAGTATACCCATGACTAGTTTGCAAACCCTCTTGGAAGGAGGGTTGGGAATGTCACCCTGCAGAGTCTGGGTTCTGCTGTACAGTATACTCGGTCCTAGTCCTATTTTAGTGGGATATCTCCCAGGAGAGTGAGACACACCATGGAAGAAAAGCTTAATGGCACTTGTATACATGTTGGGGGGGAGGAGATGGAGGTCCTCTAAAATCAAAATGGTAGGTTTTCAGTTGTGATGATTAAAAACCCATCGTTTCAATTTAGGGACTTCCACTGCTGCTGCAAAATTCTTTTTTTTTTTTTTTTTTCCATGGAGCCTGCCTGCATCTCCTGTGGCTGGGAGCAACCTGCTGGTGTGTGGGGCAAATGGCCCTTGAGCTGCAAGGGGCCACAGCCCTTCCCTTTGCAGCAAAAGCACACCCTGGGGCTGGCCAGGTGGGGTGCTGGCAGATGGGTGCTGCCCCTGGGTGGGCTTGGGGAAGAGTGGGATCCAGTGAGGTGCTGCCTCTGAGCTAGGGCAGTCCAGGGCTCACTAGCATTGTGCCTGGGTGGCCCTGGTACATGCCACTGCCATGGAGCAAAGCACCAAGCCCTGCCCCAGCTCAGGCCATTCAGCCTACCAGCAGCTCACAGGCAGGCTCTGCTGGAAAAAAAAGCAGTGAGGGGTCCGATCCTTTTTTTTTTCCATGGAGCTTCCCTGCCTCTCCCACAGCTTGGGGGTGTGCTGCCAGTGGGTCCTGAGCTGCAGGGGGCCTCATTCCTTCCCTCTGCAGCAGTGGCATCCCCCTGGGGCTGCCAGGGTGGGTGGCTAATGAGCAGGTGCTGCTCCAGCTCAGAGGCAGCACCCAGCCCAATCCAGCTGTTCCCTGAGCCTGAGCTGGAGCAGCAGCCTCCCACTAGCCACCTGCCTGGAGGGCCCCGTGGGCCCCTGCCACCATGGGGGGAAGGACCAGGGCTCCCTGCAGCTCAGGGGCTTCTTGGCCTGCCAGCAGCTTGCCTTCTGGCCATGGGAGATGTGAGCAGGCTCTGCAAAAAAAAAGCAGGGGCGAGATTCAGGCCCTTTGCCTCTTCTGCCTTTAACCTACCTTTCCTGTGGCAGGGCCGGGAAGGTGGTGAGCTGTCAAAAGGCTTCAACATTACAAATACCTATGTTGCAAACTAAACTACATGCAAATATGGTTTAATTTGCAATGTAACAAACTCATTTAAATTGCAGAAAACCATGTACATGTACAGTGTGGTGCAATTAAACTGCAAAAATGGGCAATTTTTGTCATGTGTGCAAGTGCCCTAACAAGAAAGGTGTGTAATAGATTAAATAGAACCTAAGTAGACTTTGCCACCTAAGTGCAAACCTGTTTCACCTTGCTCAAGTTCCTGAAAAAAGATTACCTTGTTTAATTTTTGTGATGTACCATCATCTTATCCTGAAGTTATATTTTGCACAAATGCACCCAGGAACCCACTTTTTATGCTAAAAATGTTGCAGAGGTTCAAGCCGTGTAAAGAGGATGTTATTTAGGTGGCTAAGTCTGCTTAAATGCCTACGAGGTGGAGTAGGATTTGGCTGTATAAAGTTATATCCAGTAACTGTATAGTATAGTATAGCCATGATCAGCCTGTGTCAGTCTGAAACCTGGTCTCTTAATATTACCAGAAAGAGATTAAGAGCGTATGTTTTCTGGGAATCTGAAGGCATACATTAGAGCAGGGATGGACAATTATTTTGGCTAGAGGGCCACTTAATGAGTCTGGGTGAGCTGCCGAGGGCCATGCATTTGACAGGCACCATGCCCCCTCTTTGCCAGAGTCCCACCTTAACCCCTGACCTGTTGATATTGGAAATTCCTGCCTTGGCTCTTCCGGCAAATACTTCTCTTGAGTGGGGGGATTTGCCATCTTTGAATCAGAAAAAACCCCACATCATATCCTAAAACTCAAACATCTACTATATAACATTTTTTTTTTTTTCAAAAAATATTTTTGTTCTGATACAAAAATACAATAAATTTGTATTGGACAAAATATTGTATGCAATATGTTTGCAAAGTGTATGTAGAGGTGATTGCACAATAGCTCAAAATAAAGTCTTCCTCTTGTATAGTGTGTGGGGTGTGGTGGGAGGGTATGTATGCATGTGGTGTGCACATGGCAGCAAGGAGTGGGATCAGGCTACTGGCTCCATCATGTGGGGCTCCCTCTGGTGATGCATGGCTCTGGCAGAGTCCTGGGAGCTGCACATAAACCAAAGGACGTTCCATGCAATGGAGCTGAGCCAGCCTGGGCTCCATGCTCCCACTATCCGAGGCCTTGGTGCAGGCCCTGTGTTCCTGCCCAGCTGCAGTTTCCTCCCTGCCATCAGCCCCCACTTCCCTACCTGCTGCCTGGAGCACAGCAGCAAGGACAGGAGGAGGAACCACTGGAGGCTGGGGAAGCTATGCAGTTCCCTGGTGACCGCAGCAGTGGCAACAGCTGCTTCACCCATCAGCTGTGCATGCGGATCAGGGCCAGGCCAGGGCTGGAGCCCACCCATGGGAAGGGTGGGAGCACAGTGCACTGCCCCAGTGGGAGTGGGCAGGGCTCAGCCCCATGCAGAGTACAGCAGGGGCAGCTGGGGGCCAGGCTGGATACAATTAATTGGTAGATGCCTGCCCGCAAGCTGGATGAAATCATCTGGTGGACTGAATCCAGCCCATGGGCTGTATTTTGCCTACCGCTGCATTAGAGGTATCTGTACCTGGTGTGGATCTGCACCAGGATCTCACGCTGGGTTTACAGACTCTGTTGGCTGAGAAGGCCTGGGGGTGCTATGATCGGCTGCGAGGGGAGAGCAGGCCTTGAACATGGACTTGCACTGTTCATCTATACTGAGAGAAAAAGCTAATTCTCTGCTTCATTTCCTAACTCCAGGTCCTCCTCCGCTGTTGCTAATCTGCTTGCTATTGTTCACAAAAAAGTGCATTTATCTTTCCTAATGAGTAGTTTACATTTGAGTGAAGGTCATAGAATCAGGTTTTTCATAATGATGAGCATGAGGAGAAGGGGCAGGGTTAGTCGGTGAGCTGGGCCTTGACTGGATAGCACCACACGGTGCATTAGAAGGGTGGGATGGGGGGTTGGGCAAGCCAGCATGGTCCTCGAGGTGGTGTCTTGGCCTTATCTTGAGTTCCAGATGTGAAACCGGGCACAGCGCAGCAGTGGGAGTAACTCTTGCTCAGGCACTGCATGGGGGGTCATTTGGGCCATTAACATTACCCAGGGAGGGGGAAAATGGGGGATCCAGCTGGTGGGGCCATGATAGTGCCAGGCCAGGGTTTCCATGGAGCCAAGCCCCAGCAGCGCTGGCAGGGCATGTGGCTAGGTGGGGGGGGCTGCTCCAAGGCCAGGATCTCGCATCAGTGAGTGCAGTCTGGAGCTGGGGCAGAGCTGCGATCTACTGCCTGCCTGCCTGCCCCTACCCAGGGTGTGCAGGCACCAGATCATAGCTCTGCCCTGGAACTGAGCCACGCTGTCAGCACCACAAGGTACCAGGCCTGGATCAGCTCCTGCCCCAGCTGCACACCCTGCCAATCTCCACGGAAACCCTAGCCCCATGCTATCACAGCGCTGCAACTCCTGGAGTCTCCGTTGAAACTGTTCTCAGCAATGCAGGTAGAGGCTGCTGGGCAATGGAGTCCACTGTGGGCCCAATCTGGCCTGTGGGCTGGACTTTGACCACCTGTCATAACCACACCTCAACTGAAGAGTGAGGAGTGGTGTGGCCAGGACTAGTCCGGACTACATCATGAGTGACTACAAAGCTATGGGGCGGGCTTTGGAAGTTGGGGGCACAGGTGGTCTTGTCATCAGGCCTCCTGGTCAATGGTCATCATCAACACCAAGACGCCTGCATCAAAGAAGTCAACCTGCAGCTCTAGAGTTGGTGCCATCATGTGGGTTTTGGCTTCTACAACCATGATCCGCACTTCCATGAGAGGTATCCTGGGATGAGATGGTCTTCATCTTTCTACTAAAGGTAAGAGTCTGGTCTCTTACAGGTTGGCTGATCTCCTCTGAAGGGCTTGAAACTAGATTCGTCGGGAGACTGGGATGCAGTGGACGAGAACCAGGAGCCATGTGGTGGATCAGCTCAGGGAAGCCTGACAGACATTGGGACAGAGGGGTACCAAAGGCACCCACTGCAATGCTTATATGTCTCTACACTAATGCTAGGAGCAAGCAGGAGGAATTTGCATTCCTGCTTGCAGGCAACAACTTCTACCTGGTTGGGCTAACTGAAACCTGGTGGGACCCTACTCATGATTGGGTGGTAGGCATGGAAGGTTATAGGTTGCACAGATGGGATAGAGTGGGGAAAAGGGTAAGGGGGTGTTACTCTCCATGTTAAGGAGCTATATACATATTTTATAATCAAGATGGGATCAGAGGAGGGCCAAACCAAGGTACTGTGGGTTAGGATAAAAGGGAGCCAAGGGGAAAGGGACTTGGTAGTGGGGGTCTACTATAGACCGCTACACCAGGAGGATGAACTTGACCTGGAATTCTTCAGACAGCTCTCAGAGGCCATACGGTCAAGAGATATGGTTGTAATGGGTGACCTTAACTACCCTGATATCTGCTGGGAGGATCAGTCATCCAGAACTAATCACTCATGCAGTTTCTTAACCTGCACACAGGACCTCCACCTAACGCAGGAGGTACATGATCCCGCTAGGGGAGATGCCCTGCTGGACTTGGTCCTGGCTATGGGGGACGACCTGGTGGGGAATCTGTAAGTACAAGGCAACCTATGGGATAGTAAATTCAATCAGTTGATGGTAACTATCTGGCAAAGGGTGGGAAAAGTAACCAGTAGAGCAGAAGTGCCAGACCTCAGGAAGGCTGACTTCAGTGTGCTTAGGAGATTAGTTAGTGGGGCATTAAAACTCAAGAGCATTGACAAAATGGGGGTCCAAGAAAGGTAATTGTTCGTCAAGGAAGCAAACCTTTGGGTGCAGAAGGAGGCAATCTCACTGCATAGAAAAGGGGGCGAAGGGGCCAAGAAACCCTCCCGGCTAAACAGGGAAATCCAGGAAAGCCTAAGAGCAAAAGAAGGGGCATACAGACTGTGGAAGCAGGGAGTAGATACCAAGGAGGAGTATACTTCCTTGGCTCGCACTTGCAGGGAATCAGGAAGGCCAAAGCAGCATTCAATTTCAAGCTGGCAACAAAAATGAAGGACAACTAAAAGCCCTTCTTCAGGTATATAGGGAGCAAAAGGAAGGTGGAGGGCAGCATAGGACTCCTACAGGATAGACAAGGGCAGTTGGTAACAGATAGGAGGGACAAGGCAGAGCTCTTCAGTGAGTTTTTTTACCTCTTTATTCTTGAACTCAGATCTAGACTAATCTCCCAAACGAATTACTGAAAGAAGCAGGAGAAACTCCGGCCCACCAACTGTCAGCACTGACCTAGGAAAGAGGCACTTGGAAGGAGTAGGTGTGGTTAAATCAGCGGGACTGGGTGAGCTCCATCCAAGGGTGCTGAAAAGATTAGCCAGTGTCATAGCAGAGCCACTGGCATGTCTGTTTGAGCACTTGTGGCACAGAGGACTGGAAAAGGGCCAGTGCGGCCCCTATTTTCAAGAAGGGGAGGAGAAAGGATCCAGGTAACTATAGGCCAGTTAGTCTCACCTCTGTCCTTGGGAAAATACTTGAAAAAATTATCAAGGATCACATTTGTAGGAAGCCGGCGGGTAATATAATGCTGAAGGGCAACCAGCACGGGTTCGTAGCAGGTCAATCCTGCCTGACTAACCTTGTTTCTTTCTATGACCAGGTCACTAAAAGCTTAAATGCAGGAGTTGAGGTAGATGTCATTTACTTGGACATTAAGAAAGTCTTCGACATGGTATCCCACCCTATTCTCATAAATTGAATGGCCGTGCCACAGACAACTACACAGTCATGTGGGTGGCGTATTGGCTTAAGGGTTGTACCTAGACTGTGGTGGTGGACAGGTCGGTATCAACCTCAAAAGATGTGGTCAGTGGGGTCCCCCAAGGCCCTCCCCTTGGGCCTCGGGCTGGTGCTAGTCAACATCTTCATCAGCGACCTGGATGAGGGTGTGGAAAGCACTCTGTCCAAATTCACAGATGACACCAAACTATGGTGTGAAACAAACATACTGATGGGAAGAAACTGAATCCAGGACCTGGACAGGTTAGAGAAGTGGGAAGAGAACAGAAGTGGGATGAAGTTCAACAAGGACAAGTGCAAAGTGCTGCACCTAGGAAGAGGGAATCACCAGCACACCTATAGGCTGAGGGATGACCGTCTCAGCAGCACAGTAGCAGAAAGAGATCTTGGAGTCATTGTTGACTCTAAGATGAACACGAGTCATTAATGTGATGAAGTAATTAGCAGAGCTAACTGCACTTTGTCATGCATTAGTAGGTGCATCATGAACAGGTACACAGAGGTGATGCTCCCCCTCTATGCAGTGCTAGTCAGGGTGCAGCTGGAGTACTGCGTCCAATTCTGGGTGCTGCAAGTCAAAAAGGATGTGGACAACCTTGAGAGGGTCCAGACAAGGGCCACTCATATGGTTAGAGGCCTGCAGGGAAGGCCTTATGAGGAAGGCTGAGGGATCTGGACCTTTTCAGCTTCCACAAGAGAAGGCTGAGGGGGGAACTTGTGGCAGTATACAAATTAATGTGGGGGGGGGGCAGCAGGGAAAAGGAGATGGCAGCCCTTGGAATAACCAGTAACAACGGCCACAGACTGATGGAGAGTAGACTTAGGTTGGACAAAAGAAAGAATGTCTTTGCAGTTAGGGTTACAATCTGGAACGGGCTTCCAGGGGAGGTGGTGCTCTCCCCTGCCTTGGGGGTCTTCAAGAGGAGACTGGACAAGTAGCTGGCTGGGGTCACTCGACCTCAGCACTTTTTCCTGCCACCGGCAGGGGGTCAGACTCGATCCTTTGAGGTCCCTTCTAACCCTAACATCTATGAATCTATGGAAGGAGAGGGCTACACAGCATACAAAGATGCTCCTCTCACACTCCCCTGTAAAATAATGATAGAGCTGAATCACCAAATTGAGTTCAGATGGTCTGCACACACCTAGACCTACACCGACAACCACAACTGACAATGGAGCAGGTGGTAGCTTGCCACAAGGCTCACCCTGAGGTTTCCCCTTCCCTCCAGGAACAAATCCCAGAAGTGTTTTTGGCCCCTTGGCAGCCCCCTATGCTGTCACTTGTTACCTGCAGCAGGAGTATCTGGAGTCCCAGAATGAGGAGTCTGGGAGGTGGGATGCTTACCATCGGCAGCACCACGCAGACTGGGGGAGGCAGAGCAATGACAGACTCCGTTGTCTTTCCTGGCTCGTTATTATCTACCAGATCCCTCCTAAACCTGTGTTAACAATTCTCTCTCCTTTTACCAGTGGTTTCGCTGTTAAACAGAAGAGCGCAAGCCTACCCTGGCCGTGCTTTCCGTGTCACTGCTGTCCCCTCGCGCTCCCGCTCCGCGGCCCCGTGCGCGCTCCGGCGGGAGGGCCGGGAGGGCCGTGGCCGTGCCGGTGGTGGGTGGCTGCCAGCGCGCGGGGTCCGCAAGGCCCAGCTTTCGCTTTGCGGATCTGAAAGCAAGAGAGACCCGCGCAGCGGGAAGGGCGGCAGGACGCGGGGAAGGGAAACGACCTCGTGTGCCCGACCCCGCCCGGCACAGGGGAGGCTGGCAAGGAAGCGGCGCTGCCGCTCGCTGCTGCGCCGCCGCGGGCTCGCGTGTCCGCCGCAGGCGGGGCGGCGGCGAGTGCCGGGCGCTGGCGGGACGGGGCGTTGCCGGGCGCCGGTGACACGCGAGGCGGGGGGCGGGGCGGCGGCATCCGGCGTGGACTCCGGCCCCGGGACGTTTGTGGCGGGCATGGCCAGGCCGGATCCCCGGCCCGTGCGGCTGCGGCGCCGGGACCTGCTGCTCATGGCGCTGGGCACCGCCGCCTTCCTGGCGGACCTGGGCGCGGACCTGTGGATGGCCTGCGGCTACATGCGGGCCGGGCACCGTCTCTGGGGCGCGCTGGTGCTGGCGCTGCTGGCGCTGTCCTCGCTGGTCACGCAGCTCTTCAGCTGGGCCTGGCACCGCACCGACCCGCCCGAGCTGAGGGAGCGCCTGGCCCCGGGCTACTGCCTGGCGCTGCTGCACCTCCTGCAGCTCGGCTACTTGTGCAGGTGAGGCCGCTTCTCCCCGCCTTTCCACCCCTGGCGCTGCCCGGAGCCGCCCTGATGCTTCCCCTCGCCCGGCCGAGCCGGCTGGCAAAGCGCCGCCTGGGACACTTTAGACTGAGCAGTTTCCCAACCAGGGGTACGGACGCGAGACCCAGGCAGGGGGGGACCCCAATGCTCGCTGTCTCTCACCCTCTCTTCTTCTCTCTCGCCCCTTCCTCCTCTGAAAGCCATGGCAAAAAATGTGAAGCGCTGCACATTGTGCAGCACTTGAAATCCCCCCGTAATACTTTGGTGTTCAAAGCTAGGAGTTTCAGCCCCTGCAAAATTGAGCGTGAGGTACTTATTAAAATGTTCAGAAGTTAGGGGGTACTTGCTACGTAAAACATCGAGAAATTTTGCTTTAGAGCAGCAGTTCCCAACCTCTGAGGGATTGTGCACCACCAGTTGCAAATGGTACAACCTTGCCACCTCGAGGAAGTTTGATATAGGTCTTAGTGAGTACGCCGGCAGGTCGTCTGAGCGCCACTGGTGGCACCCGCGTGCCGCAGATTGGGAGCCGCTGTTTGAGAGCACCTCGTTGGGTCCGACGGTGACCGCATGTGGGTGCGCCTGGGCTGGGAGACTCGCAGTTCTTCATGTGCAGAACGTAGCACGTGTCTGCTTTTGTGCAGGCTGGGCCTCTGCTAAAACCGTGTGCTGGGCAAGCGGTGTTGTTAGAGTGGCCATCATAGAGGACAGTCAAGTTTTCTGCTGCTCTGTCCTCTATCGATATGAAACCCATGCATTTATCACCTCTATTTTTCTCTGTAAGAGGAGAAAGTTCTTATATCCTCTATTTTTCTCTTGAAGAGAAAAAAAGAGGACGTAACGGCATCTGGTTTCATATCAGTAGAAGACAGAGTAGCAGAAAACCGGACTGTCCTCTATGATGGCCACCCTAGGTGTTGGTGGTTATGGGAGTGGGGGGGTGGAGGTAGATTTTTTTCAGCTTTCCCATGCTAATGAAAGCTGTAGTGTAACTGCAATTGTAAAGGCCTAAAAGTCCTTTGCTAGGATAGACTGGGGTGTGCAGGGAGGCAATATATGGGATGCTTGTAGGTCCTGCTTGTTTCCAGTAAGAGGTTTGCTAGGATAAAAACCTTTACTGGCTTGGATTTACTGGCAAACCATTTCTAGTATAGACTAGGCTTGAGAATCAGGTCTGTTTGTTACACACAGGCCTATTTGTCACCTTAAAGGGCATGAGTCTAGGCCTATCAAGCAACCTATTGGCCTCCCTCAGATGGGAAGGCTACAGAAAAGGTGATAATTAACTACTGGGGACAAATAATAAAAAAAAAACAGGGTCAGGAGTGTTGGTCAAAGGGTAATAACTAGTGTACTATGGGGGGGGGAATGACACTGAGCATAGCACACCAGCCAGTGTCCACTGGCCCTCAGTTGAGTCCAAGGAGCCAGCAGTCACTGCCCAGTAAAACTGTCCCCAGCAATGTGTGCAGACAGAAAGGCAGCCCCAGAGTCACCAGGTTTGCCCCACCCAGAGAGCCTCCTTTCAGGTTAGATGTGGCTGGAGCCAGGAGGTCCTGCAACTTAGCAGGGGCATAGTAAGGTAATGCAGAAAAGAAGAAAGTGCAGAGCGAAGTGCAACCAAAGGTCCTTGAGGAGGTGGTGCACTGGGGACAGGCATGTGCCCAGGCCTAGGAGTTTGGAAGGGACCTCAAGAGGTCATTTAGTTCAACCTCCTGTTCAAAATGGGACCATCCCCAACTATCTCATCCCAGCCAAGGCTTTGTCTAGCCGGGTCTTAAAAACCTCCAAGAACGGAGATTCCACAACCTCTCTGGGTAATGTATCCCAGTGTTTTACTAACCTCGTTACAAGGATCAGTGAGAACTCAGGTGGCCACCATCAACCTACGTAGTTACTTAAATTACCTCTCTTCATGGTTAGTGGTTCTTCTGCTGGTGGCCACATACGTTAGTTCCTGCTATCATAGGTGGTATTGCTAGATGTACCCACATTATTGTGCTGGCCTCTGACTTCTGGAGGCTGCTTCTCTCCGATACTGGCTGCTTTGTTCAGATGGACGGTTTTAATTTTTCTGTCTCACGAGGGCTCAGGGCTCATGGGTGCAAACAAGTGACTTGAAGATTCTCCTGCCAGTTGATACCTTCAACACTTCAGCTGCTTGTGGGAGAGTTCTGCACTTTGCTACAGAGACAATGAAAACAACTTAATCTGGTAGTTCTCAACCTTTTTAGACTCAAGTGTTACCAGATTTTCCCATTACTTTGAAGTGTGCTCATTTATTAGGGATACGTTTCTAGGTTCTTGGTAGTTCTGTCAATGTGCTGCCTGTGTTACTTGTGTTTCTATGCGGAGCTGTATAATCTCCCTTCTGCAAGTCCTCACTCCCAATGGAGCTATCTTGCAGGACTCAGTTTCAATGGGGCTGGGTTCCTGCAGTCACCAAATCAGTCATACACACAAACACACACAAATTAATGTGACACGCTTGACCTGGCCGGGTTGATCAGCATGGACAGGCTGACACCCTCATATGCCAAGAATCAGTGTATTGTTCATCAGAGCAACAATACACTGCAGTCAGACACAAGCACACAGGTAAACAGAATCCCTCTGAATCCGGCTGGGTGTCCAGCCAACACCCTCATGGGCCAGCATTCAGTTCATAAGGGCACGTCTGAGTCAAACTGGGTCAATCAGCCTGTACAAGCTGATTCCCTTATGTGTCTCAAACTCAGCACGTCCCAATCTTTGGCCTCTTGATGAGCAGACCCCACAGTATTTTTGGGCTTCACAGGGATCTTTAGCTTAGGTAAAAGAAGCGTTG
>JAGPOW010000145.1:7522784-7541334 GCA_030014935.1 Caiman crocodilus
GGCTACAGGCTTGTTGCTGCACAACAAACGCGCCAGAGGGCTTGTAGTAGAGATGATACCTTTTATTATTAGATATCATCCCTACAAGCCCTGATTGCTTTTTCCTCTAGACCAATACAGCTACAACCTGGATACTAGAGCCCTAAGGTGTGTACACACCTCTGGCAGAAAGGAATTCAGTCTACTTAGAGATAACGTTGGGTATGAGTGTGCTCACAATCTTTGCTAGGAAAAGTGCAGTCTATTCTGCCTTTAATAGGGTCTTCCAAGACTCTCATACTTGTATCACATGGCTTCCTTCTGCACTGTGAAAAGCACCAAATGTGTAACAAGAAACCAGGATGAATATTCCACCAACATGAGCCTGCAGTACAGGGAAGTCTTCAAAGACCTGTTAAAGACCACTTTATCACTTAGTGACATTCAAAGGGCAGTATCATTTAGGGGGTGGGGTGTCAAAATAATCTGTATCAGAAGTCTTATTGGGTAGTGCGATGACTAGGTTAGAAATGTAGGATATTGGCCCTTCTAGAAATTAAGAGGCAACAAAAAAGCAATCCTACAATTTGGGAGGAAGTGGGAAGCTCAAGAACACAGTGTATGAGAGCTGCCAGTGGCTTTATAACTCTGGCAGAGCAAAACAGTGCAAGCGACTTTCAGCAATAAAAATCTGTAAAAATGTCAGCAGTTGGGAAGCCTTCATCCAGCAGTAGAGGGAGAATAGGAATGCACCCAGTGACCTAGTTTGCATAACTGCCTTATTACCATATTTAAAATTAAAGGATTAGCCTTCAAAATAGTCTCGCAAACAGCTCCAGATCAATAACTATGCTGCAACTAAACTTTCTATTAATGGCCAAACATATCTCTGCTCTGAGTGACCCCATGATGGTAGGCACAAGTAGAAGACTGGCTCAATGGTGCTGGATGCTTTTTTACATGAGAAGCTAGAAATATGTTAATAGGTATTAGTAACAGGACTAGCACAGGTTTATATGGGACTCAGGGAATGGCTGTTTTGCACAATCATCAACCTTCACGTGGTCTTGTATCCCAGGCATTTGGGCCCATTTCTTGTTCTGTTTGTACAGCACCAAACATAAGCTTGATCACAGATGTCTGGGAATAGGATTGGGCCCATGGATAGGTTATGCTCTTGAAGGAACCTGAACCACCAGTTTGTTCCTAAGGCTTTAGTGTGGTCACCACGATGGTCCAGATAATCTGAGAGAAGCAAGATTTGTTTAGTAATACCCTTTACCGGACTAATGATATAGATGGGAGAAATGTTGGATAAGTTCTTGGGCACAAAAAGCCCTTCCTCAGGTTCCTAGAGAACGGACTTTTAAAAGTCTTCAATCTAGCAGTGGTACGCTGAGATCCAGACTGGAAGGTGAAGCTGGACTAATTCAGGCTAGGAGGATAATTAGCCACTGGAGCACTAAATCAAATATGGTAGTGGTAGGGATTTCCCATATTTGGCAATTATTAAATCACAATTGGATGCTTTGCCAAAAGAGAAGCTGGAATTTGACAAGGAATGAATGTAGGAAGCCTTATGGACTGTGTTATAGCGGCAGTCAGAATGACCCCCGTTAGCCTTAAAATCTGCAAACACTGGAAAATTTGGGCAGAATCCCCAACTGGAAATAAGAACAAAGTACAGGAGTAGGACTTTCTGTAAGGGGGACACTGTGCAAAGAGTGTGGAAACCTAGCTGTGTGTGTGAACGTGCGCCCGAGACATGTATATGAAATGTAACACGGCACTTAGCCACAGTGGTCTGCACAGTGCTTTGTAGCAAAATAGGTCTGTGATGGCTACTGCCAGTGCAGTCACACCATAGGGGCAGATGCCAGAGGGGAGACAGTAGTAATCTGCCTGTACATTAATGGGAAAAAACATAACATTGAGAGAGCGAGCATGTACGCAAGGAACGCCAAGTTCACAAAAGCTGCCTCTGCTAGTCTTTTCCCTTCTCTGCTTTTGGTCAGCTCCTAGCTGGCTCCTAGCCCAGGACTGTCTAACTTTCAAGTGGCCAGGGGCCACACCAGTGGGCTGCACACCCCACAGGAGTCTCTCCCACTATTGCACTGCATGCCTGACCTCCCTCCCCCTCACTGCTACTGTGTGCCCAAGGCCTTCCTTCTGCCAGTACAGTGCATCTGTGAGTCCTCCCCCCACATGCTACGCTGTGTGCCTGCAACCTTCCCCCCAGCTACACCATATGGACACCCCATTGCTGCACTGCATGCCTGGAACCCCCCGACCTCTCTCCCTCCCAGTGTAATGCATGTCCTAAGCTCACCCTTAGCTCCTCACACCATCTCACACTCTAGGCCAGAACAGGAAGCAGCAGCCAGAGGAAGGGGGAGCCGGATGTGAAGTGGCAGCTGGGCAAGAGCCTGGGGGCCACAAGTTAACCCACAGGACCTGTGGGCCCCCAGTGGGACAGCCCTGCCCTAGCCAGGCAGGGCCTCCAGGCTTCAGCTCTCCGGGGCTCTGCCTGCAGCCACACTGAGCTCCCAGCCTTTGTTCAACACTGTCCTGGTTTCTTACCATGCAACTCTGGGCTGCATATCATCCATAGTCTTGCTTTGTACAGCACGGTCAACTCCACGCTTTCTTCTTGATTTATTGTGTGTGGCAGGGTGGACAGGGAGCGTGCCCATGACAGGATCTGTGGATGGCAGGCAGAGGGAAGGCTACCTGGGTTTTGTCATTCTCCCTTTTGGATGTCATTGAATCATAGGAGGAGGAGGGCTGGAAGGGACCACTAGAGGTTATCTAGTCCAACCCCCTCCTTAAGACAGGATCCTATCTAAATCATCCTATATAAATCCCTGTCTAACCCATTCATAAAACTACACAATCAACCCTGTCACACGACCTCAAGATACATTGCTGTAAAACACCAAAAATGCCCTAACCTGCTCCAGGTAAAGCAGCAGGATGATGGCTACCAGTGTCCTGCTCTTGCAAGTGCTATTGAAACGCAATCAAGGGAGTCCTCAGCACTCTTCAGACAAAAACATCTTCAAACTTATAATGCTCTACAGCAGCCTCCAGTCAGTCCCTACTGACGCCTGCAGTACAACATCTGGATAAAGTCTTGCCAGCTTCTGGTTCTGACCTGTCAAGCAGCTACCCTCTCACAAACTTGACAATTTATCCAGTGCCACAGCTTTGCCCGTACCTTTAAATACCCAGTCAGGCTTTTCTGCTGTGGCTGGCTCCTCCCTCACTGCACTCAACCTCCCACTAGCTAGAGCTGGTCCCAGTTGGGTGCACTGTTAAGTAACCGGCCATGAGAGATGCACACAAGCAAGGGATGCCTTCTCTTCTGCTCACAGTCTCAGCAGTTTGCAGCAAAGTGAATACTAACTACCCATTGTCTGTCTCAGATGATGACCCAGGGTCCCAACTCCCTAATCATCCCAAAGTAAGGTTGAGAAGACTTTTCCTTTGCTTCTGTCTCTTGACTGTGTTAGCTTCAGCTGCAGAAGGCTCCAGGGCTGTCAAGCTGAGATTTTAAAGACAGCTTGATTGCTTCCCTGACACCGACTCTTCAAAACCCACAATTCCCCATTCGTTGTGAGAATGGCACAAATGTAGTGAAAGTGTTACAGCCAACAGACCATACCAATTATTACAGAAAATAGAAACTTTATTTTTTTCCAGTTCATAGGACAGCCCCCATTACACAGAACATGAACAATCAAGGAATTTGCAGCCATTAATGCCCTCAGTCTCATACATATACTGTAACCAACACCTTGCTGCTAGATAAGGCTTCTGGAAGTTCCAGAGGGACTTGACTCAAGTTATGCTTTCTAAAATACTTAAGCACAAGAGTGTCTAGAACTAGCAAATATCAGTGGGTTGGCTTTAAAGGATTGAGACTGCAGGGTGAGCTGAAAGATACTCGGAGCTGAGGACACAGAAGTACCCACTTGCCATGGAGAAAACAGGAATACTTAGAGGGAGCAGTTTAGCGATGCAGAGTATTCCCCTCCCAGATTTTTGGCTTTAGAATTTGGTGCGGCATTTATCCATGAAATAATGGGAAAACAATGAAATCATCCGAAAGGCAGCTATAAATTTCCTTGCATAAAGAGGAACTCCTTGCTGCCAGTCCATTGGCAAAGGGACCATTTTCAAACCTAGCCACCAGGGGAAAAAAAAAAATAAAGGAGCCAGGTTAACCTTTATTAATGTAACACAGAAATGTACCATCAACATCCTGTTAGAAAAGTATTTTACATACATTCAAGGAAACATCATATAAATATTAGTATGAAATGTCACTGGCTGCAATAGTTTCACATTCAGCCTAAGTTTTGCCAATATTTTAAAAGTTCCTTTAAAACATCTGAAGTAAACAAACACAAAGCAAAACCTGGCAGGTATTTGTGTGCCCAGTACCTTGGCTTCCAGCATGTGCTAGAAACACAGAGAGAAAAAAAAATCAAAAAAGCCAGGGCAGTCAAACTCTCTCCTGAAGTTCTTCTCTGTATAATTATTGAAGCAAGGGGGAAGCTTGTCCAAGTTAGATGGTGGGAGGTTAAGGCACCAGTTTTGATCCCAAAGTTAAAGTTCACTGAAGTACGAGACATGCTCCAAATAATCGCAAGTTCCACAAGGTGAAGTGTCTCATAGGTACATTTACAAGAAAAATTCTGAAGGGTTAGCGAGCCTCAACTCTGACAGAACTGTAATGGAAACCAGAACTGTTTTTTTTTCTTGTAACTCCAAGGTAGAAAGATTCCTTATCTTCAGATGCAAAGTTTTCCCACCTGTGGAAATGATGTACTTTCACGTGGTCTATTTCCTGCTGGACCATCTCTAAAGGTTAAATGTAGTACTCACCCTTCTAGGGGCTTTATTTCAAAAGGATACTATTTTAGGAACCAAGAACAAGAAAACCCCTTACCTTCTGGCACCTATTGAACACTCATCTCCTTTCCTATACTGTATATCTATCTTGCTTTCTGATGACTTTTGTAGCTCACAAGAGATTGTGAGCCTTTCCATCGAGCACCACAATTTACAGTGAATATTCTCCCAGCCTCATGGTCTTTCTCCACCCAGTTTATGTATGGGAGAGCAGGCTCTTGGCCTGCTTCACAGGGAGCAATGAAGTCTCCTGTCATTGCCAGTGGATAAACACTGCTGTGCTTCCTTTGAGCAAGAGATAGTTCAGGTAGTATTCTACCGCCAACAGGCAGGAACTCTAGCAGTAGTTAAAAGTACAACTACTTTTCCAAATTCGAAAAGAGGGCTTCCACTGAATGAACCAGAGTGTAACAACTCACCACAAAAACCAGATCCACAGAGTCTCTAATGCAGGAAGATGATACCCAGACTGAATACAATCATTCCCATACACACAGTATTCCATAAATAGAAAAGCTCTCCTGGGAGTCATCCAGCTCTGGAGTCCATCTGCCTTAGGTCAGAGTATAAAACCAGCATGTCTAGCAAGCAGACTGGATGGCAAAGCCAGGCTCCTACTTCCATGGTACTGATCTGGTGCTCCATTTGGTGTCTGGGAGAAGGATGCACATTCCTTATTTGCTGTGTTATTAAGATCAAAATTCAAAACATGTTTGAAATCCAAAGACCCCAATACTTCCCTGGTTCTCACAAGTTAGGTTGTCTATATTATGGGCTGTTTCTACAACTCTCCCGCAGTTGTTAAAGATAGTATTAGCAGCATGGGGAGCTTGAGTATGAAGCCATCCCTTACTACCAATATTACAATTGTAATTTCATTTAATCCTGTTTCAGGCAAGTAATTGACAAATATTAGAATATTCCATTAAACTGGGCTGGTGATAACCCTGGCACCAATGTTCAAGGAGCATTCTTAGTGTAGACAAAGTTCAGTGCCAGTGCGTTGGCTCAAACTCAAGAGCCTGTAGGGCATGTGGTTATACTTCAGACACATCTATAGCCAAAAACATGCAGCTGCTCATCCTCCTCCTCAGCCAGTAGCTGTTTAAATGAAAACATTGAGCTTTCCTAATCATCCCCTCTTCAGGTTCCAGATAGGTGACCAAGGACTGCCCTGGAACCCAGGCAACTCTTGAGAGGATGCTTAGGTAGTTTCTATCCCATCTTAGGACAAAAAGCAGAGTGGGCATACAGTTGCTGGGCACGAGGTCCTATCCCATATCAAGAACTTCTGAAGAGTTACAAGCTTATGTGACTGGCAAGGCGCCCTGCCTCCTCAATCTACATATTGCTAGGGAAGAGTTGTGCTAAGGGGGTATAGGTCACCTCACTTCACACTGTTATCAGCTTCATTATCTACTGTCTTAATAGAAAGGTTAGTATACCCACAATTCCCGTGGCTGATGTGCTGTGGATTGCTGAATGATGGGTTTCCTAGATAGATTCCCTCTCACAAAGAAGGTTGTTTGTTTTCAACCATGTCTTTACTATAACAGAAAGTGGAATACCCATCATATTGAACTAGATCCAGCTAACAAAGGCTTACTGGACATAAATGCTGTTTGGAGAACAGAAGTAAACACTAATAAATGTTCTTTTTCCTTATGTTATTAATATGGTGTAAAAGTCCTTTAAATTATTCCAGACCAAGTGAAGACACTCTTATTCATGTTGGAGGCACTGAATACAATAATGCTAATGCTAGCACCTTAATTTTCAGATTCAGCTCCTTATTCTTAACATGCCTATCATGCTGCAGACCAGGTCATTGGCTAGGCTGGAATTTACTAACCCTCAGATTTGTAAACAGGGTGGTGTATGCAACATACACAAACACATGTGAGAGATCCACACAATGAACAGGAAGTCAGTTATTCACTAGGAATGACATTTTCCTAAATGAAAAACTGAAAGTTCTAGACACATTTCTTTCTCCCTTGTTAATATCCAATAAACCTAAATTGGGATAAAATTATCTAAAAAATGGCAATAAATTAACTGCTCTGAACAGGGGGGAGAGAAAAGGCAGAGATTTTTACAGCAACACAGAGGCATTCTTCATATTTTCATTAATATTTTCAACAACAAAAAAAATATCAACCATTCAATTTTGGTTTTGCCAGAAGGGAAAGATTTATCCAGCTCTAGACACTGGACCCTTGTCTATAAAAATAAAAATGACCCATTTACTTTGGGCTCCATAACTAAATCGAGAGAGGGATTTTACAAAAGTTTGCTGCTTTTACTGCAAGCCTGTGTACAGTGACTCTCTGTAGACTACCTGCTTGAAGAGCTCTCTTGGCCCTAGCAACACCCTTCTGTAGGCAAGAGAGAACACCTGGACTATGCTGAGTCTGCAGCTTTCTGGGTAAAACACTTTCTACTTGGTAGTACCATGCTCCTGAGGAAATGACCAAGTGATACTCTACTGTAAAGTTTGTTAGCTACATTTTTTTCCCATCAAGACGAAAAGAAAGTATCTAGATGGCATGATTTCTGCCTCTCCAAATAAATAGAGAGGGGCTTATGAGGAGCTGCATTCACTCCTCTGCTGAACTTCTTACAGGAAGTCGAGTTCAAGGGCCTGGTGAAGGGACACAAGGTCTGCGTGATTTGTGATCCTCCAAAAGGGCATGTTGTGCTGAAACAGATAGTTATAAAGTCAATGTAAAAACAGGTTTTAACTCCAACATGAGGACAGCCAAAGTACATCTGTGGAGTTCTACAATGCAGTCTAAGACTATGTGGCTTGGAATAGCTGAGGATGAGCCTTCAACTTACCCCACCAGAGGTATAGACACATTTCTAGTTTTAATGATAAAATTCAGAAGATATGCCAGAAGCAGTCCAGTGGCTTGACTTAAGAATCAAGTTCTTTCTCATTTAATTGTTCAAAGAACTTGTATCTTCTAAAATACACACAGCAATTACATTCTGTGATCACAACAGGGCACTGTTTTAGGGGAATTAATTCCACTTACAGATTGTGACTGTTAAAGGCAACCTATATATATATATTTCGTAATCTGTAAGTGTAATGCATTCCTCCAGTGTGTGCGTGTGTTACACATGCACATTTTTTAAGGTTGCCTGTATATATCTATATCTATGAGCAGAGATGCTACGAATGAGAAATCAGGCATTCAGGAGTCAGATAATTCCCTAGATTGAAGTGTTGGGAAGTCCCTTAAATCTGCCATACTGGACATCATCCTGTATATACCTGTAATTGATAACTGAACTTTGGGGATGTATCACAAACAACTCCATCATTAGGATACTCCAACCCTACACACACACAAGCATCATCCCACATTTCTATGATCCCACATCTTAAACTACAGTCCTGGACACTCACCTGTTTGGCTGCAATCTCTTCATCACGCCCATCTCCAATCACCACATATGTTACTTTCTTTCCAAATCGTGACACAATCCTCTCAAAACAGCTCTCTTTACCTGCCAAAAGAAATTTCCCTCTTAACCACTTAAGGGAGGAGCACAGAAAACCCTTGTGCAGGTTTCCTTTCACAAGGCTCCCACTTCACTGGATGGGAGAACGATTGCTTTGGAGTCTAACAATTAAAACAAAAAAATCACTGAAATTCACACAAATATTTGTTGCAAAACAACATATCCGGGTTTTTTCATTTGATAAGTTTCCCATGACAGGACAGAATTATGGCAGTTTTCAAATCCCATTATTTTCATACAAGTTGGGCTAAACTTTGATCCAGTAAATTCAGTCCCTCTCTTTTTGAAATTCTTTGGGGACTACTGCAATTTGCTCTGTACATGGTTCCCTCTTAGAATAATGACCTTGCATCCAAGGAGGATTTGGCACCATGGAGAAGTCTGCCTGCTTCTGCCACTTTGAGTAACTAGCGACATGGCTTTCTACTGGTAATATCATGGTCCAGCTTGTCAAATGGGCAGAGGACCCCACCAGTAGGATTTCTACCTGGGCTCTACACAGACTATTATGTAACCCAGTGAAATTTACCTAGTTTTGTACACCAATGTAAGTCAGGCCAGGATCAGAAATGGAAAAACAAGCAAAGTCGAGAGACTTTGTCCTCACCAGTAGGTGATAGAGGAGCAGATAAGAACTTGTCTGCCTTTAGCAAATGAATATTCTAGAAAGCATATGGGCAGACAACACCTAAACCATTTTAAATTTACACTAAGAGAGCTTTACCTCGATTCTTTTTAAGATACTTCTGCACCAAATTTGGCAACGTTAGCCCAGGTTACAGGTTTGCATCATCTGTCCACTACTATTTTATGTTGGTGTAAACATGTTATCTCTCTGCCCCGACTCAGAGCTACTTACGCCATCATCAAGCTGGTACAGCACCCTCCCCCAGCTGGTTCTCAACTATGGCTTTGCCCTCACTCTGAGAGGCATTTAACTCCTAGAGGCACTCCAACAGGGAGCATGTTGTATACCTCTCCAGCAGACTTCTGGCCAGGGTTAGAAATCCTCTCTTATCTCAGACATGTTCAACACATGGGATGACCAGAAACAGGCCCTGAAGTTTTACCACTGTCTTTTAAAGAGGACTTTTGAAAGTCTGTTGTTTGAGCAAAGTCTTTTTAATCACCACAGTAATGGCTAAGAGCTTTCATTCTTATTGTGGGCCATGGGGGTGCAGGGTGGGGCAGGAAACAGGAACACAGGATACAGGACTACAGAAGATCTCTTGCCAACAAGTCCAGCCCCCTGCCATAGCTAGCTTCCTACTGTTGTTATTCCACATGCCTGTTGCTATTTGTTTAGAAAGTAACAGGACTTTACTGATGAAGTTCACATCTCAAAACCAGTTATTGATAAAGATGTGTTCAATCCCTCTCATCTCACAAATACATTTAGTTAAAAATCAAGGTTAAAACCATGGAGTAAAAGAAATAATAGCAGGTTTTCAGTTTTAAAACAGGAACATGATAGTGATGTGGTGATACTGTGGTGGTCCAGGAAATACATGAGGGGCAAGAATTCTTGAGGGTGATATCTATTACTGAACCATACAATTGGTGCAATACAATATATCATCTACAAATGGGAACAAGAAATGTTGGTTCAAAAATTTCTATGCAGCATTAGGAACTTAAATACAGCAGCTACAGGGTAACAAGTGGGAGCTGTAAGAACAGCCTATGTTGATTTACTTGGCATCACTGGGTAAGCTAATATAACAGACCCAAAGGCTGAGAAGTAAAATAGGTTGACAACATTTTTCCAAACTGATTGATGTATATTTACATTTATCTTGATGCTGTCTGTATAACATAACATTTATAGAGAGTCATAAATGAAAGAACACTAAAACACTTTGAATGTGCTTGGAGCAGTGGTTGGTGGTCAGTCTGGCACATGAACTACAAGTGGCACGGGCAGCTGCTCTGTAGGGTATGCAAGCCCAACAGAGCTCTAATCTGAGTCCCCAGTTGCTTGGTAAGGGGAGGCTCTGGAATATCTGCAGAGAAGATTAGAGAGGGCAAAACCACAGCTCCAAGAGGTGTCAAGTGTCACCGCCAAGAACCAGATTAACCCTTTCTGTCCCTGCAGCTACTACAAAATCAGAAGTTTGAGTCCTCACTTGCTATATAAAACTGCAGCAGTAACACCTCTTTGACACCTTTCTAACAGTAGTATCCTGTCCCAGTTCTCCTTCACGCAGCACGGGGATCGAGTCTTCCTGACTTCATTCCAATGCCCCAAGGTACAAGCTCTATCAGTCAGACCTCTGGGGCTGGGGATCAGAGCAGCAATCGCAGATGATTGAGGCTTAACTTAGATTTCACAGACATTAGGGCTGGAAGGGACCCTGCAAGATCGAGTCCAGGCCCCTGCCACAGAACTTGTGCTATGCCTGCCAAAATGTTGGCCACCGCTGGCTTGGGGGACTCTGATTCTGTACACGCCTCAAGCTTTGGGAAAACAAGTTGCCCATTGTCCCTTAGCATTGACAAGCCAAGTGTGTTTTATCCAATGCAAAGAATAAGTTGTGCTGGAACATATCACAGAACAGCTGGTTCACTTCACTTACTGATGTCTGTTTCTAGCCTTTGTTACCACAAGGCTTTAGTCTTGGCTGCTTATAGAAACTGCTACACACAAAAGAATAATAAGAATTAAGAGGATAAATACAATTAAAGGCCACTTCTCTGCCTGTACTATTTGTTATCATTACTTCATCATTGGAAATTTTAAGTACAGGTTAGATAAACTGTTGTCTGGAATGGTTTAGACATAGATTATTCAGTCTTGAGCAGGGGGTGAACTAGATGAATCTCTGGAGCACCTGCAGCCCTATTTTTATAGGATTAGTAATTGGAGTGATAGTATGGGTAACAAGGATATGCATCGAGTCTATACAACTGAAGGTGTACTGAATTCACAAGCCATACAACAGAACCTTTTATCCAAATGATAACTAATTCAGTTCACAATTAATTTTGAAAATGCCATTTTATATTGATTGATCAGCAATTAGCTGCAGTAACAAAGAAAGTGCAAAAGTCCTTGGTAGGGCTGCTCAAACTCAGCTGGTGACTTTGGGGGCTTGGACACACCAGGGTTTTGCGGTATTTTTTAAAACCCAGAGTAGCTAGATAGTGGGAGATTATGCAGATGTAAGCTCTACTTTATGCCAGTTCAACGTATCTACAATAAGGGTTAGAATGGGTGCAAAATCCCTGATTATAAGCAAGCTCCCACTACAGATCCTAGGTTCTCCCCTCAAGGCTGGACCCCAAACAGGCATTCCATGTCACAAAAAATTATTTGGAGTAATTACAATACCTATTTTCGTAGCACTATAAATATTTTCAATGGGGAACACTTCTCCCAGTCCGTACAAGAGAACTTTGGCAAGAGCTGGCACCAGCTGGGTCGTCGTTATCAGGACGTTCACACAATTTTTTCTAAAAGTGAAAAAAGAAACACACTCTGAAAAGCATACCTGTGGCAGAAGTTCTGAGGATGGCTCAAGAGTTGCAAATGTTTCCCTTAGGAGGAACCATGTACTTTTGTGGACACTGCTCTACTTTTCAAAGCTTTTTTGGAACATTGATCTGGGGTGCTTGCAGATATAAAAAAAAATTGGTGCTTTAAACTTGGCAGGTCATTCCCACACTGAGCCCCAGCCTTGGCCAGAAGAGGCAGCGCATTACTTCAACCTGGCTCCCATCACCTGTAAAGATTTGGTGTTTTAGGAGGGGCTTTTTTGGTGCTTTTATCTAATAGCTGCTTGAATCAGCTTTAACTAAAAGTGCCAAAATTGCCTGATCTTTATAGCTGCTGCAGAGCTGGGATTAGGTAACACATGCTGCTTCTTCTTGTAAAGCTTCCCCCTGCCTTTTTTTTTTTTAACACCTGCAAGCAGCTTTGGTTTAGTTACTCTTTGGCTGATGCTTAGGAAAAAGCTGCAATCTTGATTTGACTTCCCTCTTTTTTTGACCTTTCTCTATCTTATCTTTATTATATTTGTGCATTTCTAACCTTTAAAACTATATTTAATCCCTTGTAAAGTAGCCTTGGTTTTTGCCTTTCAGTACCTCTTTTGTTCCAAATTGCTGACATGAGGCTACAAAATCAGCCTGAAATTGACTCAGTAACATGCAGAACTTGAAGCCAGGATCCCCTATTCTGCAGGGGCTGAGAGTGCTGTGGAAATAGCTCATTTGGCTTTCTGGGTGGAAACAGTATTTCACATTTTTTAATTAACCTTTTTGACTAACACTTGGAGTGACTAACTGACCCCAGCAAGAGCTGTGCCCAGATCACCATGGCCAAAAGAGGGTTTTATGTTATTACCAGGTTTCTGAAGATGAGACAAAATAGAAAGTGAGAAGGAATAGGGAGATCTCAGTGGATATCCTCCAAGAATGCATCAAAATCTTTTTGATAATTAAGCACGTAGTAGAAATCTGTGCATGGTGCAGAAGTAGATTCATAGAAAGTTTTCTAACTGGGTGCTAAAACAGGACTATTTATTTGTCTACTTTCTCCCTGCCTGCATAGTCCTCTAAGCCTAGCTGCCAGTGTGCTCCTTTTATGCAACTTATTCCTGACCTCCAAGTCTCCGGTTCCTATTTCTGGGAGAGTGAGGACAGGATTGCCCAGTGCTCTGGCTTTCTGCTGACTAACAGTTACAACTGGGATTAAGAAGGGTCAACAGGCTGGAGTGCTCAGCCTCATCAGCTCATGTGAAGGGTTCTTGTCAATCGCACCTTCTGGAAAGCTGTTTTTTTTATTCTTCTGATAGAAGAATAAGTTTTCTGGCAAATTGAGCCTGCTGAAGAAAATTTTCATTTCTGGAGGGGCAAAAAAAGATGGCAATTTTGAATGGAAAATTTCCAACCAGCTTTTATATGTGGCCACTATAATAAGCAGTTAGTTCTGCAGGGCTGGTTCATTAAGCCCTTTGCTTTGCTTTTGTGTAGGGTGCAAAAATGAGCAGGTAGAAATGAAAAGATGAGTGCATTCATCTTCTGCATTCTCCTGAGCTGCTGCTAAGAAAGCAACATTCTGTCCTTAGGAAAAGCTTCAACCCTTTTCCAACAGTGCAGAAGGTACTGGAAAACTGATTATGGAAAACTACTATTAAAGCCACACACTCTCTTTCCCCACCACAACAAGCATACCTGGACTGTATGAGAAGTAGGGACTTTAATGCAGTTCCCAACCAGGAATCTGTTAACACTTCTATGTCAGTCCTTAGTCTCTGTAAGGCATCCCTCTTCTGTGGGCTGAGAAGGCCTGTAAGAAATGCAGGCAGACAGAAGAAAATGTCATCAGAAACATATTTTTCCTCAACTAGAGTCAGCGTCCAATGACGAGACTATCTTCACTAAAGATATCAGGAATGCTTTCCGGAATGCTTAATTGAAAGATGTTTTCGAAGGTTATTTACAACCTGAGAATTGCATTAGAAGGATATCACCTATAATTCACCTTCCACACACAGTGGAAACAAGGCTCCAAAACTTGGATTTTCTCCCTGAACCCTAAGGAAAGAGTTAAGAAAGAAACGCTGTATGTATTTTGTGATGCATAAAAGATTAAAAACATATCTTGAAGTAAAGACTGTGAAATATGTTGGATTTTTGTTCCAAAGAACTTAACAGTAGAGGAATGGACTAGAAGTTAAGAATTCAAAGATTACAAAGCCAGAAGGAACCATTTGATCAAAGCACCCCTTGTTAGACTCAAACTCATCCTTGAAAATGCCAGGTCTTACCTTCCATCCATTTCTTGGCTGTGAAAAAATAATAAAAGCAATTCTTCTGTTGCAAAGACCTCAGACCACAACAGATCAGAATGTTTTGGACACTGTGGATTCCTATTTGAAATCTTTGTGTTTATCTTGTGAATATGTATGTATTTGCACACTGATCAGTGCTAATATTGGGCAGCACCCCATGGCACCCTTAAAAGATCTCAGAGCACCTCAGGATGCCACAACGATCTATTTTGATCTACTTAACACAGGCCATAATACTTCACTGGCTGAAGTGCAACATGTCTAAAATCTAAAAATGGCAGTGATGGGTAGTCCAGGTCTTGACTAGTTGTTTCAGTAGTTAATACATGTTGGTAGGGCTACAAACTAGAATAAGAGGAGTTTCTTAAAGTAAGGGTTGAGACGAATTGCACAGACTGTTGGCTAGTTAGGAGCATTAAAGTTGGATGCCATCAGTTTACAATATCCATGGTTAAAAAAATACTTCAGTGGCATCCAAGTGCATCTTAAAAGTATCCAGAGTAGGTGCTTTCCAGACTCAGGGAACTCAGACAGTAAAGAAGTTGTTTCTTATGTCCAGCCTAAAACGGTCTTCCCAGAGTTTGTGACCATTAAACTTTGTCTTCCCTTGGGGCGCCTGGTGAACAGACGTTCTCCCAGTTCCTGATCACACACCTCACATATTTATAGGCTGCCACCAAGTGCCCCCTGAGACCTCACTTCTCCAGGCTGAAGAGTCCCATGCCTCTCAGCCTCTCCTCATAAGGCCTGCTCTCTTGACCTGTAATCATGCACGTGGCTCCCCTGTGGACTCTCTGAAGCTTCTCAACATCCTTTTTAAAATGTGGTGCCTAGAATTGGATGCAGTACTCCAGCTGTGGCCTCACCAAGGCCAAGTAAAGAGGGAGGATGACTTCCTGGGTCTTGCTCGAGATGTATCAATAGATGCAAGCCAGGGTTTTGTTGGCTTTTCCAGCTGCAGCATCATATTGATGGTTCATGTTCATCTTGTGGTCAATCGTGACCCGCAAGTCTCTTTCGGTCATGGTGTTAATGAGTCTTTTAGGCACTGCTGAACCTATAATTATGATGTGGATTTTTTTCCACTGAGGTGGAGCACCTTACATTTCTTTGTTGAATGTCATCAGGTTTTGATCTGCCCACCTTGTAAGCCTGTCTAGATTGGCTTGAATCACCAGCCTATCCTCCAGTGTGATCACACTTCCCCATAATTTGGTGCCATCATCGAATTTACCCAGTCCGCTTCTGATACCTGAATCCAGTTTGTTAATAAATATATTAAAGAGTACTGGTCCAAGTACAGAGCCATAGGGGATGCCACCGGTCACCATGCACTATGGTGACATGGTTCCATTGACTATCACTCTCTGGGTCCGACCTGGGAGCCAGTTCCCCAGCCATCAGACTGTAAGGTTGTTGAGGCTTCAGTTCTCCAGTTTTACCATGAGGACTTCATAGGAGACCTAGTCAAAGGCTTTTTTGAAGCCCAAATAAATTATATCAACCTCTTCTCCTTTGTCCAGGTGATGCACTACCTGGTCATAGAAGGAAATTAGGTTGATCAGGCAGGATTTACCTGCAATGAAGTCACGTTGGCTATCTTTCAGAACGTTGCATTCTGTTACGTTGTTGTTGATGGTTTCTTTGATAATTTTTCCAATATCTTACCAAGATTTGAGGACAAACTGATTGGCCTATAGCTCCCTGGATCTTCCTTTCTCCCTTTCTTGAAGATAGGCACCACATCGGCCCTCTTGGAATCTTCAGGAATCTCTCCCAAACACCACGAGTTCTCAAATATCCTCACCATTGGCTACATTATGATGTCAGCCAGTTCCTTTAGCACTCTTAGGTGCATTCCATCCACACCAGCTGATTTGTGGATGTCCAGCTTCTCAAGGTGTTCCCTCGTGAGATAAGAAGGACTTTTTCTTGTCCTTGATTCCCATAGCCAGTTTGAGTTCAGTTTCTGCTTTGGCTTTCCTAGTTCGCGCCCCACAGGTGTGGTGCTGAATACTCCTCCTTGGTGATGTTACCTGACTTCCATCCCTTATAGGCTTCTCTTTTCAGATATAGGAGGTCCAAGAGTCCCCTATTCAGCTGTGGGGGTCGCCCAGCTCTTTTCCTACCTTTCCTACGTGCTGGGATGGACTTCCCTTGTGCTTCAAGGATCACATTCTTAAGATGAGACCACTCACTGTGGACTCCCCTCTTTATCAGATCATGGTTTCTCAGGGCTTTGACAATCAGCTTCCTGAGCTTATGAAAATCAGCCTCCACTCAGTTTTGGGGGCATCATGGCCCCACTGGGGGAAAACTAGCTAGGGAGTGACTCCTGTTACCCCATTTATCATCCCCAGCTCCATTTTCTGCCCCTTTGCTAGCAGCTGATGGGGTGACATTCCCCTCATGGGGCTCTTGCCCTTTCAAAGCAGCTTGGAGCAAAGTGGATGGAGGTAGGAAGGGTGAACACCGGGCTCTCCCTTTTGTTTAGGAGAGGGAGAGTGGACTAGCTGGGCGAGTGAGTCCATGGTTACCACCTTGTTGTCAGAAAGTTGTTGGGGAGAGGAGAGGCTGCAAAAAGTGGGGGAGCTAGCTAGTAGGGCAGGTGTGTGTGCAGTGTTACCAATCTTGGCCATTTTTAAGGGGCCTACGCTGAACCTCAGAAGTATTGCTAAGCAGAAGGCCTGAAGTCTGTTTCTGAGTGACCACAGTGTGAACTTTTGCAGATATGACAATTAACTTGGTCAGCAAGTAAAAGAATCTATCAAGCACAATTAAACAAAGTACAAGACCTGAAAGGAAACAAAGGAAGACCACACATTAAATAATCCATATACACTATATCATAGCTTTATCTTAAAAATACAATAGGAGTGACTGATACTATTTTACTACAATAGATATATATTTTTTAAAATGCTTAGATAATTTGTAAAAACAAAAGCAGCCTCAGAGAAGACTAAAAACTAAGGTAAAAAACAGGAACAGCATTCCACAATGGGGAAGAAAAGGAGATAAGAACCCGTTCCTCTTTTCTAATGATATAAATCCCAACCAATTGACACCTTCCAAGTCCACAAAGGACCTGATTCAATCCATTTCCCAAAGTTTCAGCGCAACAAAGAAACTGAAATAAAACCAATCAAAGATCATTTACTAGAATATTAAAACCAGACATCTATAAACCTTGTGCATAGGCTGGAGGGAAATTTAGAGAACTCGGAAAATTCAAGAAGACCTGCTGGCAATCTGTGTGCCACCCTCCTCCCACACCTTGAGTCTCCCACAGCTGATATAGGCAAGAATCTATAGTGTGATTTTATAGGTAGCCAGATGGACTTTGGATAAATGTTTGTTTTCATGTTTTAATGTACAAGCAAATAAAAGGTTCATCTGTAGACCTATGTCTGCCTCTTCTCTGAAGAGCCTATTCTCAAGGTTACCTGCAATCTGGGTAACAGGTGGGGGAGAAGGAGGGGGTGAGAGAGGAGGTCCTTTTACTCTGCGGGGCGGGGAAGATGGGCCTGATAAAAACAAAACCGCAAACACAGGCACACACAGAAGGAAAGGGGAAGCACAATGCTGACTTATTCAGCCTGGACAAACAATTAAGAGTTACAGATAGAAAGCACAACCAGAAAGGAGCAACACTGACTCCAGAAGCAGGGCACTATGATAAGGGACAACATGCTTCAGAGAACTGAAAGAAAACTGCCCTGGCAGCAGGTCCAAAAAAAGATTTATTTGGGAATATTTTCAAGTTCCTGTAATTCCACAGAAAAAAAAGAAAACATGCCAAATGTAAACAGTACACCAAAAAGGTGCAAGGCCTTATTGTCAGAATGAAACATTATACAACATACTTCTTAGAAGATAATGACTGTAAATACTATGATAAACTTTCCTTGCAGCAAGGGAAGTTTAGGCTGGTTGGAAAACCTCTCACTAGGAGGGTGGTGAAGCATTAGAACAGGCACCTAGAGAGGTGGCAGAATCTCCATCTCTGGAGGCTTTTAAGGACAAGCTCAGCAAAGCCCTGGCTGGAATGATCCAGTTGGGGATGGTCCTGCTTTGAGAAAAGGCATGGACTAAATCAGTATTTCTCAACCCATGGGCTGCAACCCAAAAGTGGGTCGCAAGTATTTGAAAAAGTCATGAGCAAGTCCCAGCAAACAAAAAAAAGCAGGGGTTTCCCACTGCAAGCTGGCAACATTCCAACTGCAAGGGGCTACTTGGGGCATTTGGATGTAGCGGGCACTACATGCAGCTGTACGTACACACATGGCTGGCATGCAACCAGGCAGGGTTGTGGGAGCAGTCCC
>JAGPOW010000145.1:7549056-7560433 GCA_030014935.1 Caiman crocodilus
TGCTTCATTTTTTATAATTTTTCTTTGTTCCTGTACAGCTTTAGTTCTGGTAAAAGTTTTAGTAAAATTTTAAAACTTTTTGGTTCTCAAACATATTTGTCACTGGAGGTATATGGCACAGCTCTTAACAGGAGGATTTTGGTGTTAAGCTTTCTTACAAGACAAATGCCACATACCTCTAAGTCATTGAAAAATAAGTGTGTATCAGCCACTTCAAAAATCATCTCCTCCATTGTCAGACCTGAGCCAATCACTAGAGTTGGATCCTGAAAAAGAAGAGTGAAATGGGTAATTTCTCCTTTGTTTTATGTTAAATATTAGCTGTGGTAAACTTGCTGCCATTGAATTTCTCCAGAGTTCCCACTGTATGCAAAGCCTAGAATTTATTGTAATAGTATTTTCTCATAATATTGTACAGTGTGGTCTGCAAAATCCCTGAAATATTGTAAAGAGAGATGTAGTTAGCCAGGGTGGCCTGAAGTCACGTGGAAGAAATGGTAAGGTGGCACTTTAGAGACTAACTTGTTCAGAAAGACATAACCTATCATAGGCAATTGTCAAAAGCTTATGCTTCTGAATCAGTTCATCTCTAGCATGCAACTAAGATGCCACCCTACCCTGCTTCTGCCTGTAATATTGTAAGAAACTGAAGAAAAAGCAAAGAACTGTTAAACCATCAAAACAATAATAAAACTCTAGTGCTGTACAGTTTGGAGAGATATATGCCCAGTAGTAGAAGAGAGAAGTTGTGTGTTATTTTTCAGAATATTTCAGAGAAGCAAAAATACTTTGCAAGATATGGTAGACAGTCACTAATTCATCTGAGTGATAAGAGTGTTCTTTGTTAATTGCTGGAATTCTTATGGCTGTCAAAAATAAACAAACATTATTAAAAGGCAACCCGATAATTTCTCTTATATCCTATTTTTATTTACATATGGAGTTTTAAACAGGCGTTTTGCTGGCTGCTGCTTAACTCTGCCCAAGGAAGGGTAATGTGCAACTTGGAAACTTGTCTATGTCTATCCATGCAGTTGGTCCCAATCATGTAGTCACTTCAATGAGATGTGTCACCCACAAGAATGCTTGTCTCTTGTATTAAAAGGCAAAGCTTTTATACAGTTCCTATTTTTATACTGCATCTGTAATTATTAGCAAACTCAAAAAGAACAAAGAATTATGATTTAAAATTTAAATACCAATACTTTAAAATACTTGACAAATTTAAATCTACAAATAAAAGTCTTAGTGTAAAAGAGCTGGTATTATATAGTGTGTGATCATTTTCATTAATGACTGCATTTGCAATTCAGAAAAAAACATCAGTTCACAAGCTCTGTACTCTGAATAAAAGTTCTGGTAATGTCCATATCCTTGCTCTATATGCATTTAATAAAACAGTATTGTCTATTTTTTAAAAATAACTTACGACTCCTTTTTTGGGGGGAGGGGCGGGGGGGGGAGAGGAAGAGAGGAGGAGAAGGAACAACCAACCAAACTATGATACAAGTAGAAGCATGCATTTTCTACTTTCTTCACCAGGAATTAATGTTTACATATTGATAACTTATAGCATTTTACTTCCAAAAAAGCAGCAAAGCAATATTACCTTTCCATATTTCTGGGCATATGACCCCGTGAGAAGTGAATGAAAAATTATGATGGTCTCATCCAAGTCCCACAGAAACACTCGCTGGGGAAGGAATTATAAAAGGAAATTAAATCTTGAGACATCTCAATTGCCAGGCTACAATAAATAGGAAAACAATCCTGCTCTTGCACCTACTTTGTTGTTAGGGTCAATGTGCTCTATAAGAACAGCCTACCTTTTATCTGCCGTCTATAGCTTGCTGTTTAAAAAATAAAAGCGGGGGTGGGGGGATTTACCAAAAGAAGCAGTGCATTACTTCAACTTGGCCCTGGCTCTGCAGCATCTGTATAAATCAGGTGCTTCTGTGGGGCTTTTTGGCATTTTCATCTACATCTGAGTCAATCAGCTATTAGATAAAAGCACCAAAAAGCCCCACTAAAGTGCCCAATCTATAAAGACACTGGACAAGCTGGATCCAACTAATTTCTGGGCGTGCACTGGGTCAGCACAAGAGCAATGTGGAGTGTAAAGCAAAGCACCATTTTTTTTTTAAACATCTGCAAAGCAGCCTCTATGTCTTAGCTTTCCGAGTGCTTAATATGAACTGTACTATTTCTGGGATTCCAGATTTCTTCTTTGTTTTCACCCAAGCATCCCACTCTTTCTTCTGCAGTCAGAATGCGAGAGATGCAGTGTCATTCTGTTTTGCTAAGCTACTGTATAGAAAAACCAGACAAGTTCACTTACTTCCAATTCACTGTCCTGTGAAGAGGAGGTATCTGCTTTCCTTTTGCCCCTGTTCTTCCCAGGTATGTTTTTCTTAGTCTGCTCATCTAACTCCTTACTTGCTGTTGCTCTTGACAAAGATGGACTTGTGGACAGATCTCCTAGAAGAAACGCATATACATACATATACACATGTGCACAAACACACAGGTGCAACACTGTTCTCAACTCCTCATTGTACAAAGTAAATACCCATTTCTGATATACCTTTCCTCCTTACAGCACTTGGTCATATGTTCAGGAAAAAGATGATGTTACTTTACTTCAGTAGTAATTGTACCACTCATTAGAATGAAAACAAAGTTTCTTTACACAACCATCTCAATGCATACCTGTTACCCCAGCTTCATCTTTGACAATTCAGCAGCAGGCCATAACAGGAGGCACATTCCAAGATGAATGATGCAGACTAAGAGAATTACCAGGGCAGCTCCTCCAGGTACCTCTTATTTGCCTCTTTCATTTTAAATTTACTTAAAAAAATATTAACTCTGAAAATTCTAAGTAGGTTCCTAAAACACCCTTACCTCTGGGAACAGGACCTCACGGAAAAGATTTGGATCTAGTTTTCCTCAGATAGCCTGGCCTAATTGGAAGAACTTCTTGTTTGCTGGTCCATCAGAACCTACCTAGCAATACTATGCAACTTGTACCCCTTTCAGCTCAATGTGTGTTACACAAAGGCCCTGGCAAATGTTATATTTATCACAAAATTGTGTTAACTGTGAAATACAATTTGACACGTTACACATGCAAAAAATTTATCATGACACTCTTCCTCCCTCCCCATGGAGCAGTGTGTGCTGGAGAAGTCCCCTCCCTGAGAGCTGGGCAAAGCTGGGCTTCCCCACCTCCCTTCACATGAAAGGTGGGGTTGGAGGGGAGGATGAGAGAATCACTCTGTGAGCTTTGCTTCATGCCCCTGGGACTGTCTTCTCCACCACCTCCTCTACTTCCTCCCCTGTACTCATTGCTTAGTGCTAATCCTGGCACTCCTACAGTTGTGCTCCTGATCAGTGTTGTGCTCAAAGCTCCCGCAGCTGGATGGTAACAGCAGCTCAAGGCAGCACATTCCACCTCTAGATAGCCTGCCCTTTGCATGTGAAGCCATACATACTGCACAATGTTTGCCCTGTGTGAAAAAAAAAGTATGTAATCATCATGATGCAACTGGAATAATATCTGCCAGCGGCCAAAGACTCAACAGGGAATTTTAAATATTCTCTTAAAAAGGTCAATAGATAACTACTAAATAGACAGCTAATTTAATCAGTAGGACACAGTATCAGGTAATACATGTTTCTCTTTAAAATCTTTTAAGAATTGAAAGGGAGCCCTAAACCAACTCTGAAATCAGAGCTTTCAAGCAACAACTGAGCTCCACAATTTTCTCTGGTTTTGCTAAAAAGCTTAGCCAGGCTGCAGCACACAGTAGAAACTTCACTTAAGAGCCTTCTTAGTACTTCTCCTTCAGATGCACTTCAGCACAGAAGTCATTAGCTACCTTAGTCCTTCTGCGAGACTTAGGAAATAACAGCTCTTGGCTCTGTTCTGTTAAGAGGATACATGCTTTTTTTTTTTGTTGCTGGTGACATGCCCTTCATGCATCATGGTAAGATGATGCATAGCATGACATCAGCAGCAAAGGCTAGCAACCAACAGGAAAAGAGTTTTTTGTTTAAAACAGTTAGTGAAATCCTTCACACTTATTCCTGAATCTTGTGTGTCATTAGCTAAAAATCCCACCTGACAAAGGCACCTGACAAAGACCTGGGGATACTTTAATGGGATAATTTTACTATGTATATACAGACTAATTTCCATATGAAAGATATACAGCAGCTTTCATCACTGTGATTTAATATAACAAAGGGAGGAGGACAAGGAAAAATTTCATAAGGAATGCTGGGGGTAGAATTTTTTTCTCAGGTATTTCAGAAGTAATATACTAACAGTAACGACGTAGTAGCAATAGCCCATGCAGACTTCTGAACATGTTACTAAGAGAGAAAGTTGGTCATGACACCAGAATTATCTGCAACTCTTACTGGAGATGTTTCAAAAGATCTTTAATTCTTACTTTAAATAGCAATTGCCAGAGAGGAGAACATTTTTTTGTTAAGCTTCTCACTACAAGATGACATCTTTCCCCATAACCCTGCATATTGTACTGAAGGGTCTGTAACAGAAGTATCATTTGTACAGCAGGCTTTAAATCCACATCCAGGTGCCGAGGGAAAACAAAATAGCAAGTCTTCTTCCCTGAAGATGGAAAGAACATGCAGTGCATAGAACAGCGCATAAAGTCGCTCCTCATTACATTTCTGAATGGCATTTCCCTACCAACTTGCATATAAAAAGTGTTTTGCTATCTGCCCTGCTAAGGCTGCAGCAGTTACCAGATGAATGTCTCTGCACTGTCCGCGTAGGCACGATGGCTTTTGGTTTTTCAGTCGGGTATGTGGTTGTTGCTAGTGTGGTACTCTCCGTGCTGCTGTCTGCTGGCGTTAGAACCCCATAGCCAGAACTTGGGTAACATGGCTGGTACTGACTTTGGCCAAGGATTGTGTATGTAGGATATTCCTATTAAAAGAAAGAATTAAATAAGGCAGGAAAACTGCTATTCTTGAGAAAACTTTTTTTTTTTTTTTTAGTTTAAAAAGTTTTAGCCTAGAATGTCTTTGGGATAGAGAAGCTTCAGCTAAAGAGCAGGCTTTCTTGCTGCATGCTCTTTCATCTGAAGCAAGTGAGGGACTGCACAGCCATATTTGGTTCAAAAGACAAGAGAGCTTGTATTTCATGTAGAGGCATCCAAAAACAACTCTCAGAGGACCTCCTGCAATACATATGAGAGAGAAGAAAAAAAAAAAAAAGGTGTAGCTTGCCAATCAATAGCTTATGAACTTTAACCATTTCACTCTGCTCAGCATGCCTTTGGATAAACCCATTTTCCTTTACTTGCTTATGGAAAGCTAGAAATGATTAAAACAGTGTTTTACGCTCTGTGAGGGGACCAAGCTACCTCTGGAAGAGCTTCAACTAAAGGCACCATGAGGTCTAATGTTCAGTCCCAACAACTGCACTTCCTGCCATGCTACACATGCATGACAGGAGGTGTGACTGTGGGATTACGCATCAGATCCCCACTGTTCCATTTTGCCTGTGTCCTTGCACCAGAAATTAGGAAGCCAGTCAGCTAGTCAGCTTCCCTGCTCCTAACCCCAGGAGCATAGTGGAATCAAGGGTTCTAATGTACCCTGGAAGCTGGGAGCACAGAGCAGCAGATTGCTTCCCCCAGCCTCTGGGGTGCAGGTGAGCCCTTGACTTCACTGCACTCTGGCAGCTAAAAGTAGCAGCTGATCCAGGATTCCAGGCTTGGCTGGCATCAAGGGCTTGGCTGCACCCATGGGCCTGGGAGCACAGACCATTGTTTACACTCCTAACCTCTGGTGTGCAGAGGAGTCAGGGGTTCTGATCAGTGCTCCCAGCCTCAGAAGCACATTAGAGCCCTTGACTCTGATGTGCCCCAGAGACTAGGAGTGGCAATCAGCTGATGAGTGCTCCCAGCCTGGGGAGCTCATGGGAGTCAAGAGATCCCATGTGCTCCTGAGGCTGGAAGCCCAGATCAGCTGATGCTTGGCCACCATTTTATTTACAATGTGATGATAACCAGCCACAAAGCTGTTATACATTTTTTGTGTAATACTTTGTGGCTTATTCCTTATTTCATCACATTATTAACTGTATTAATGTGTGGCTGGGTAACTATTTAAATCACAATTAACTGGTTAAATGTAATGTCTGCTAGGGCCCTTAGGTTTCCCTAGCACCTCACACAAGGATCTCAGTGTTTTATGATCCTTTAGTCCAGGGGCGGACAAAGTCCGGCCCACAGGCTGGATCCAGCTGGCAGTGGACTTCATTTCCCAACAGCCCCTACCCACGTGGCTGGGGCCAGTTTCCATGGAGACCCCAACAGCAGCCACACTGTGATAGTGTGGGGCCAAAGTTTCCAAGGAGACTGGCCACAGAGGTGCTGGCAGGCAACAGTCGCGCCAGCCTCTTCCTGGTTGACGTACTGAGGGGGGCTGCACTGTGGCTGGAGCAAGGTGGGCTCAGTTGCTGCTGCCTGTACACAGTAGGCAGTGATTGTGGTGGCAGCACTGGGAGAGTTGACCATGAGGGGGTTATGAGGAATTTTGGGGTGGCTATAGCCCCTGCAAACACCCTCCCTCAGCACCACCTCTGCTGGCAGGGTGTGTGGCAGGACTCAGAGCTGCTCTGGATCCCAGCTGCGATCTTGCAGCAGCGACAACATGATTCAGAGTCAAGGTACAGCTGCAATCTGCAGCCTGCACGCTCTGGGCAGGGGCATGCAGGCAGCAGATCATGGCTCTACCCCAGCTCCTTGCAGCGGTGACAGTGTGGTCCAAAGCCAGGGAAGAGCCATGATCTGCTGCCTGCACACCCCTGCCTGGAGCATGCAGGCTGCAGATCACAGCTTTGCCCTGGCTCTGGATCATACAGTCACCACCGCAAGAACCCAGCCAGGCTCCAGAGCAGCTCTGTGCCATCCCAGCATTGCTGGGGCCAATCAGCATGGAAACCCTGGCCTTGCGCTATCACAGCACAGCTACCGATCGAGTTTCCATGGAAGCCAGCCCCAGCCACCAGCCGGATCCACTATTTTTCACACCCCTGCTTTAATCTCAGCATTCTTTAAATGGGAAAACCATGGTAAAAGGAGGTGAACTAAATTGTTTCATATCAAATTCAAGATCAAATTGAAAAATGACTTAGCAGTTGCACCCGAGTTTTAAATGCCATAACCTCAGAAAATCTGAAAATGAAGCTGCATTAAATAAACTTTAGAAAAGTAAAAGTTAGCAGGGAATTTCACCTGGTGAGAGATGCTGGCTACAGCTGATGCAGAAATATTGACAACAGTTGATGTTGTAGAGACTGGGCTGGCATTGGTAGTTGGTGCTGTAAAAATCAAATAAATATTGGGTGTTATACATTTTAATAAAAGTACAAAACAGAAGATCAACATTGCAAAACAAGCATGTTTCAAGTATTTCTGACTTCAAATACACAGGTTGAAAAAAATCAAAAGGAAAACTAGTTTTAAAGTACAAATCAACTAACAGTTTAAACAAGACTTGCATATACAATGGAGAAGGAAGGTAACAATTTTAAGATTAAATTTTAAGAATATACTACAAGCATATCTATATCTTAAAAATCATTTTTTACAAAAAGATTTTCCCTCCCCTGTCTACCAATCAAAGTTTAATTTAAACCTGGTTTTATATTTTTATTTAAATTCTGGAAAGGCAAAAACCAGAATATACAATTTAAATAGACACATGTAAAAATAAATAAATAAATTCAGCAGTAAAACTGGTATTTTCAAATTAGCTCAAATAAAAATAGTATATCACTGTGTCCAGCAACTTCAGGAAATGTAAAAAACCCCAACAGTTCAAACATAAAAGCTACTTCACAAAATCAGGAAGGCTTAAATACTTAACCCTTGATGTCCCTCCAAATTGAGTATGTTTTGTGAATGAAAATCCTCAAATATACTTTCAATAACAAGATGAACAACAGTGGTGTGCAAAGTAGGCCCTATTCGGTTTGGATTTGGCCCAAAGTGGGTCCGATTCGATTTGGCCAAATCTGAAGATTTGATATTGATTTGGAGAATCAGTGATTCGGACACAGACACAGCTTTAAATGTTTTCTCTACATACCTCGAGGTAGCAGGTGCAGCTTGCAGTCGCTGCCATGCTGCGGCGCATGGAGCATCCCACCGGAGTGCAGGGGGGCCCTCCATGTGCTCAGAAGCGAACCTGGAAGCGAACTGGAAGTACTTCTGGTCCACTTCTGGGTCTCCTGGGAAACATGCTGCCCCCACCCCCACCCTCTCTGGCTTGGCATTCGGCTGCAGAGAGACCCTGGGTGCTCCCTCCAGACCTAGGAGGCACCAGTCACCAAGCCAGGGGGGTCCCCTGTTCGCTCCCCAGAGGACATGGCAGTGAACTGGAAGTGCTTCTGGTCCACTTCCGGGCCTGCTGCCAAGCACTCTAGAAAGCCCTCCACGCTTCTGTGGGATGGTCCACATGCCCCAGCATCACAGCAATCACAAGCCCCTGCTACCTAGAAATATGTAGAAAAAAACAATTAAAGCTGTCTCTGTGTCTGAATCTCCAAATCTTTCCGAATCTATTCGGAGAGTTCTGATTCGATTCAGAGAGATTAAAGGGTCCTCTGATTTGATTCGGATTTGGCCACTGAATCAAGTCAAATCTCCGCCAAATCAAATCAGGGACCGAAGTTTTGCACAGCCCTAACGAACAATGTCTTACAAAGACAGCTTTTTCAGTATGATTAAGAGGCTTAATTTTCTGAAGACTTCCTCAAAGCAAGCTGAGTGCAGGAAAGCATAGCATTTGTTGTCAAGGTTAGTTCACTTGACTTACTATACTAAAAACCATTTCTGTACCTCTTTCTGGGAACACGTATAATTAAGGAGCTTTTTGGTTTTTAGGCACAAGTCAGATTAAACTGTGCCCTACTTTAGATCTCAGGAAGCCCAAATAATACTGAAAATAAATGACAGACCAACAGAAATATTAGGCTTCAAGTTAGATGCCAACAGAAGTGAAGAAAAGGTAATTCACTCTACTTCCTCAAGTTTCAGTAAGTACAAAAATTCACTAACAGTCTATGGAAAAATCTTCATAAGACTCTTAAAATATAATCCAAGTTACCCCCAGCTACAGTCCACCTATACAGCATTCTCAGTGAAAGACTGAAGGACAACCTACATTTTGAACGGGTTTGGTTTTTGATCCACCACTGAGGAAAGCAGTGGCATGTACACATGCTGCCATCTGAGTGTCCTAGTCACTTCCTTAGACTGAGCAGAAGGTGAGTCTTCAGGAAGGATGTGTGCATGTGTGTGCATGGAAGGAGGGGAATGGGGGGAGGCATGGAGAACTGATTCAGGATTTGCAGAAAATGAAACACTGGATATAAGAGAAAAATACCAAAGACATTCACTCTCCTTTTTAAAAGCAAATGATCCTCTAGAGCGGAAGTCTTCAATCTGTGGTCTGTGGACCCCTGGGGGTCTGCAGACTATGTCTAAGGGGTCTACAAAAGATTACTATAATCAATCCAAAGTATGCAAATATGCACACTTACAATTCAAAGGGGTCTGCACCTCCATTCAAAATTTCCGAATTTTTTAGGAGCCCACAAATGAAAAAAGGTTGAAAACCACTGCTCTACTCTCTCTGCCAGCTCCAGTCCAACCAGGGCTGGAAAGCTTTGGGATCATGTTAGCAACAGGGGTTTTGCCTGTGCCCATTTCATGCAGGAACTAAATGGGCTGGGGTCAGGCAGTGAGGAGCTCCACCAGCAATGGACATTTGGGGGCTGTGTCTATACCTCAGCCAGACAGGGCCAGGGAAAAGCAGTGGTAGTATAGCTCCCATCTGCCTTGTCCAATGCAGGCAAAACTTCCCAGGCACCAGACCTCCATAGGAGGCCCTTGGCTCCGTAGATCAGGTCCTGTGGTGCTATGGATTGGACCTGGCCCAGGGATTGTAAATTGCTGACCTCTCCTCAAGAACTGGGGTGGCCAACTTGTGGCATATGTGCCAGAAGTAGCAATGGAGGCCTATGTGTATGGCATTCAAATGACCAGTGAGGGGGCAGGTAACACAGCAGCAGATACTGCAGGGATCAAAAAAAACAGAGCATCAGATCAGGTGGGAAGAATAGGTCAGAGAGCAGAAAGCCAAAACAGATCAGGCATGGGAAGGGGATCAGATTGGCACTCAGGAAGGGTGTGGGGCTTAATCTGTGGCACGCCTGCCAAAAATGTTGCTCCCACTGCTCTAGAGCAATTGACGTCTTTGATGTATTAAGGAAATGCCCTTTTTTACAATATTCAACTACCAGAAGGGGGTTCCAAAGAAGATGTAGTTGGACTGTTCCCAGTAGTGGCAGATGACAAAACAAGGAGCAATGGTCTCAAGTTGCAGCAAGGGAAATTTAGGTTAGATATTAGGAATAATTTTCTCATTAGGAGGGTAGTAAAGCACCTGAACAGGTTACCCAGAGAGGTGGTGGAAGCTCCATCCTTGGAGGTTTCCGAAACCTGGATATACAAAGCTTTGGCTGGGATGATCTAGTTGGGGCTGGTCTTGCTTTGAGCAGGGTATTGGACTAGATGTGACCTCTTGAGGGCCCTTTCAACGTTAAATTTCTATGACTATGAATATTTCTTAAAAGAGAAACTACTCATCAATCCAGAATCAGATTTCTATAAATATTCTGAAAGAACTCATCTTAGTGAGCCAAAGGAATTGTAAGAATATATTCACAATCCTTTTCTTAAGTTCTTTGACTTTCCTTTTACTGTGCCCTTCTTGTATCAAAGGAGTATGTCATATCTGGGCAAGGACTACGGAAATCTAGGTTTAAAAGGGGAAGGTGTTGCAGTGGACATAGTCTTTCTAGACTTTAAGAAGGCCTTTGACACTGTCTCTCACCCCATCCTCATCAATAAATTAAGCAACTGTGGTATTGATGCCTACACAGTTGAATGGGTAAAAAATTGGCTGATGGGGCACACCCAGAGAGTAGTGGTGGATGGGTTATACTCAACCTGGCGAGATGTGAGCAGTGGGGTACCCCAAGGCTTGGTCCACGAGCCCGCACTGTTTAACATTGTCATCAGTGACTTGGACGAGGGGGTGGAAAGCACGCTGTCCAAGTTTGCTGATGACACTAAGATGTGGGACAAGGTGGACACACTTGAAAGGAGAGAGAGGTTACAACTAGATTTAGACAGACTACAAAAGTGGGCAGATGAGAATAGGATGGGGTTCAACATAGACAAATGCAGGGTGCTGCACCTTGGGAGAAGGACTCCACAGCATACATACAGGCTGGGGAGTTCCCTTCTTGAAAGCACAGAGGTGG
>JAGPOW010000145.1:7560533-7573746 GCA_030014935.1 Caiman crocodilus
AGGAACAATGGTAATAAGCTGATGGAGAATAGGTTTAGGTTAGAGATCAGAAGGCAATATTTTACAGTTAAGGTGGCCAAAATCTGGAACCAACTTCCCTGGAAAGTTGTCCTCGCTCCTACCGTGGGCAAATTCAAGAGGAGGTTGGATGATCACCTGTCTTGTGTAGCCAGCATTCATTCCTGCCTGTGGCAGGGGCTCAGGCTACATGATCTGTTCAGGTCCTTCCTGACCTTAGCTACTATGAAACTAAGTTTTCAACAAGCTTAACCAAATGGAAAGCCCGTCTCAATTTTAGCTATGGGAGGGAGGCTTCTGCTTTATTAAATTGGTTAAGGAAGTCAAAGACATTACACAAAAAGGAAAAAAATATATTGGGATTCATGTGGCAATAAAGACATCTGTCTTATTTACGTGATTTATCCCTGCTCTCAAGATATTTCCTTGTAAAGGTCCTCTACCTATCATATATTTATCAGCTCTTTTAAAAAATTCAGTAATACTCTTTCTGCAACTATTACAACAAGCATCAAACCTTGCACTGTTTACTCTGAGGGTCAGCAAATTTTTCACAAGTGTGCCACAAATACAAAAACATCTCTCTGATAAAGATGTGCGAAAACAAACTATCCCAACCCCCCCTTTAACGTAATAGCAAATAGCAAATAGATCTTTGCCTTGCTTCCATCATCACTTACTTCCTCTGCTTCTCTTACTTTGCCCTTCTTTTTTCCCCTTTCCTTGTTCTGTTCATCCTGCTCTGCTTCAATCATCCTCAATCAACCCTACCCTGCACTGCCTGCTCTGCTAACAGCAACATGCAAAGAAACGGAACTGGCAGATTTTGTATGTTTTTCTTGGATGCTTTGCTCTTACAAGGAGTAAAGCAAGGAGCAGAGACTTCTCTGCTTTAGAGCTGAACTCTGCCATACATGAGCAGGGTTGTAAGCTCCTGATCTACATTTATTACCTCAGTATTAGCAAAATCATCAGATTTTTAAAATAGGAACTTTTATACTTCTGCAAGTATAAAATGTAAATTGACAAAAGAAGTGTATTTGAGCATTTATGAGAATTTTGAGCTGTGGCATTACTTAAGGAAAGTCTTCAGACCAAAACATGCAGAACTTGTCCAGTTGAAACACTTTAATACAAATGACAGAATGGAACCACATGCAACTATGTAAGTATCCCCTTAAGAATTCAGTTTTATGAATAAATGTCTGCTTTATAATCTTCCATTATGGGATTTGTTTTAAAGAACTTTTATTCCAAACAACTTTTTAAGCCATGTCAAGACTCTCTAACTGCCTCTTTGCCTTCTTCTGACTTGGGAAGTATGAACAATCCTGCTCATCTTGCATGCTTTTCTGCCCCCAGCTCTACTCAGGGCAAAAACTGAACTGGATAAAGTCCATTCTCAAATATCACTTCTGTCTTTCATGCAGCTATCTAAGGGGATATCCACTGGCCTCATTCTTCTTGCCCTCTGCTACTTTCAAAGGTCATTCTCTCATTCTTTACTCTCTTCACTCCAGAGTATCCAAGCTTCCTTCCTCCTGTCTTACTGCATCTTCAAAATTAAATTTTCTTCCCAACTTCTCCCTCTATCTACAGTGACAGCTTCTCCCTGCAGCGCAAACACAGTGTATTTTTTTTTAGTTTTGATTGAGGTTGTAAGTGCTGGGGCTGCTGCTGCCACAACCACTGCAGTATTGGGTGGTGGCTGGAGCATCCACGTGCTCTCTGCTCCAGGCCAGAGCCAGAGATGTTGCAGGTAAGCAGTGGGTGGGGGACAGATAGAGGCGGCAAGTGGTGGGAGAGTGCAGGTACAGGGTGGCAGGTGGAGGGGGGAAGACGGGAGTGGCAGTGGGGCAGGGACCAGGACATGCAAGTACCAGAAGCATGGAGAAGGCAGCAGGAAAGAGCAAGTGGTGGTGAAGGAGAGGGGGGAAGGCAGCAGGGGGCAAGAGGAAGGGGTCAGCGCACTTGACCCCCCCCACCATTTGCTCCCCTACTGTTGCTTGCCCCACTGTAGCCTTCAGTAATTACATTCTATACATGAAAATTATAACAAACTGATAAATGTTCAATGTATAGAAACAAATTATTGGATGGTTGTTTTAGATTTGAAGTCATCTTGGATTCAGGTAAATACAGTAATCTCAGCACTCTTTCTCTTCTCAGTATCTAGGGCTTATTAGATCCTGCAGTTCTGTCTAATGTCCCCTAAACTCACTCTTCTCTCTGTCTCCAAAGCAAAGGCACTTCTCATCTTTCCTTTTAACCTCTGTCTGTCCAAAACACCTTGCTAAAAATCATTCTTCATCATATCAAACCCAAAGTACTTATTTCCATTTTCCAGGCTTTTCACAGCATATCTCCACCCATCTCCCACATGCTGTTATGAAGTTCACTTCTGCTTCTTTTCTAACAACCAAGCTTCCCTTTGTCATCTAGTTACCAATCTTTCAAACAAAAACTTCTTTGCTTTCTTTCTTTCTTTGGGAAGCTCCTCATGCTTGGAAAAAGCCTCCTGAAACCATCTTCCATGCTACCTCGTTATTCTCTTTCAAAATCCCTTCTTATACTGCAGAAACAGTAATGCATAGCTGTGCTCACACAGCTACCATTGATGGTGATTAAATCATTCCTGTTAGTGTTTTCCCAATCTGCCAGATGTACCCATCTTGCTGTTGTCATAACAAGATCTTTAAGAGCTTGTCTACATAATGCCTATCAAAATAAAGTCCTAGACACAACTAAGGCTCTTCAGTGCTACTGCAAAACAAATAATCCATTATTTCTTCTTAATAATAATTCCCACACTTCTTTCTCCTGAACGGTGATGCCATATCATGTGTCCATGTGTGTCTGAGTGTGCACACGTGCCCGCATGAGTCTCCAATGTGTAAGACAGCCTCTTGAGTACGTACCATTATATAAATAAGAGATAAGGACGATGATGCTGAAACTCAAAGTGAAAGCTCTCCCGTTCTGGAAGGCACCCAGAAATGTGGCTCTGTTCAAACGTTAGCACAAGGCTCCAGATTTATATTCAAGCAGTAGTTTCAAAATAAATGAAAACGTTTAGTTTGAGTCAAAAGCCTCAAATGCCTCGTCCTTCTGCTTCTTATATATCATGTATTATGTATGAGTGGTACCATATTCTGCAAATGAAACTTATAGCTAACTATGAACTAAGAAGAATAGTATTTAGCAAACTATTCTGTGTCATTTATTGTTTTAAAAACAACTTCTTCATTCCTATTAAAACTTATTTTTGACAGCAAATAAACACAGGATGTGGCTATACTGAAGAAAAAGTGCCATTTCTAGAAAGACGTTTTTCCAATTTTGCTTCACAGTTAAGAGGAATAGAAATAAACGTAAGAGTGATGATCACAATGGAATGACTGAGAAAGCATCTGCCATCATGATATAACTGCAAATCCTTTAGTCAATGTCCCAGTTATAGTCATGCTAAAGCCCCTGTTAAACTAAACAGAAGGAACAGATTAATATGCCCTAAAACTTCTTTGTGAAAGGAATTTTGGATAAGTTTCTAAACAATCTGCAGATTTATCTAAATATGAATTTTCACAATTTTTCATTAGAATACATTTACCAAAAGGGTGCACTGATAAAGAGTTTTTGGCTGATACCAATGGCTGATTATTAACCTGCCACATAGGCCGATACTGATCCAGTTGCCAATATCAGCCCGGCAGCTTGGACAGCAGCATCCAGCCGGTAAGTCTGTTGGGGGGAACAGACATGGGGGAGGGAAGGAGTGTGAGGTGGGGGTAGATCGAGGCCCCCATGGTGATGGAGGGAGTGGGGCTGGGGCTGGGATAGGCCCTGCCCAGCCAGGACAGGGTGACTGCAGCCATGGGTGGCTCATTCGAGGGGCACAGGGAGGCAGTCTTGGGCTCTCCAGGTTTGGGTGCAGGACGAAGGCAGGCTGCCTGCTGCGGGCTTGGGGCTAGGGACCGGGCCGTGGCTGTGCTTGGGGTGGGCAGGCAGAGGCGGACAATGATTTCAAGCCTGCACTGGGCAGCCCACCCTTGCCCAGCAAATCTGAGAGGCACGTGCCCCCATGCCTCTCCTGGGGGTGTGTACAGTGGCAGGAGCTGCCACATCCCCTGGATGAACTGCCTGCAGCTCTGTCCCACAGCCCAGCCCAGCCCACCCCGCCCCAGCAGGACAGCACCTGCCCCTCCCCTGCCCTAGCCCCCAGTCCCTCCCTCACTGTGGGGACCTCAATCAGGACTTGCCCCCCCCCCCCACCATGCCTCTTCTCTCCCCCCTGCCACTTCCCCCACCACAGACTTACCAGCCAGAGGCTGCACACATGCACACGGCATTTATCAGTTACATTATCAGCCACATCGGCCAAAAAAAGCCGACTGCCGATAACATCAATTTTCCTTTTATCAGTGCCAATAGGACACGGACTAATATATCGGTGCATCTCTAATTTACCATTACAAATAGTAGCAATTCAGTCTAAGACAATAAGTCTTCACCTATTTGTTAGGGAATAATATCACATATTTTGTGATATTTTTAGGCCTATGAAAGCTGTATTATGGGGTGGTGCAATATAGTGAATAAGGTTCACAACAATTACAATTTTACTTTCCCACATCATTAAAATGTGACCCCTTAGTGCTCATATTTCAAGCACTATGCTTGCAACCAGTCTCTTCATTTACTGCTTCACTTTTTAGCTGATCCATATAGCCAGAGTTCTTCCACAGCAAAGCAAACTTGCAGACACTGGAGACTTCAGTCACTCTAGCTGGTGCACACAGAACCATCTTCTTCCACAAGCAGCATATGAACTTTACTGCATGTCTCAAACTCAAGCCAAGGACTGCTGGAAAAGCCTGAGCTGCCTCTCTCTCTCTCTCTCTCACTCTAGCTGACAGCTGTAAGAAGAAAATGCAACTTACAAGGTATAAAGAAGCATGCACAAACCAAATAAAAAAATACATGCTGACCTCCTTATTTGTAGAATCAAATTTGGAATCAATTAGGTGGGGAGAGATGCAGATAAAAACCATGCCAAGTTACCTTGAATAGGATAAGAATAATGTGCTGGGCTGGACTGGCTTGTGGTTAACCCTGTAGTGCAGGTAAGAACACTGTGCTCACTTGGAGATGGAGTCTGATTTAAACCACTTTCAGGTTTCATACCTGGCCACAGTGCACCTGAATCAGATAAATTGGACCAGTTATAAACAAATACACTGGGATCAAAACAAAAGCTTGCTACCTGAATTTAGTTTGTGTGCTTGTTACAAAAGCAAATGGCAGTCACATATAAAGAAGTATAATTTTACTCTGCAGTAGCAAATACCAGATTGTAGGGCTATATGCAAATCAGAGTTGCCGAGATAAAGCTAGCTGGAAAAAATAAAGCTTAGAGATGAACAAGGCTAGTTTCGTGGCCCAAAAGGAGCAACTCATCCTTTTTTAACACTTGGGGCAGGAAGATATAAGAAGATTTTTCTTTAAAATGATATCCTTCCTCTTGAGAAAAGTGTTATCAGTCAGAAACGCTAGAGATTGGCCCTTGGCCAGAGGGGATTCAGGGCAAGGAATTGTGTGCATGCTGGTTCTCCCATAAGGAGACTGAGGATATGGATAAGCACATTTTTTTAGGTGCTTTAAATAGGGAGGGGGAGCTGCTGCTGCTGCTTGAGAAACTGCATCAGCAGTTGCAATCTAACAGTTACATCTTCTTGTGGTGATACAAGTGAGCTAAATCACCTCAAATTTGAGGCTGTTTGAAGCACAATGAACGGCTGGAGGTTTTGTTATCCTTTGATACTGATGCAACTGTTAATGTCTGTCTATATTCAGCACAGGGGGGTTCCTTCTCCCCAGCCAATGAGACTCACTGAGAGTGACGTAGACACAGGTGTGCACCACTACAATATATATATATACATAATATATAAAAAGAATGATGCAGCAATGTCTTCATAGTATAGGGAGCTGCTGGGGTACTCAGGAATGGCATACCTGTGGATGGGTATGTCAAAACAGGGGGATGTGTGATGGGAGATAGGGATAAAAAAAGCTTTCTTGGGCAGAAATATCATACTGAAAGACAAGAAATTAGTTTTCAAAGATACAATTTTCACTGGAAGGCAAGATCTACCTAGATGACATACATCCAGCTAGCTGAAACTGCAGGCTCAAAACTATATTGCTTCAGTTAAGGTGGGGGGGAGGGGGGGTTTAGTTTTGTATGCTAAGGGACTAACACAGCTGAAATGAGTTAGGAGCTGCAGTGGAGGGGGATAGCTGGACTGAGTAGGAAACTGAGACAAAGGAATTTAACCCAGGAAGCAGCTGAATTTGGCTGAGAAATCCAGACCAGTGAAGTAGCAAGGGAAATGAGTAATTCACGCAACAGGAATCAGAACTAACCTTCATTCCTTAATACTGACCATGACAATTCCCCCACTTTCAGCATACACAGACATCCAAAAGGCATCAGACCGCCAGAGGTTAGTGCTGACTTAGTTAAAGAGCACTAGGAAGGGCTGGAGGGGTACAAGTCAGCTGGCCTGGATGACCACCATCCACGGGTGCTGAAGGAATTGGCCAGTGTCATTGCTGAGCCACTGGCATGGCTGTTTGAGCCCTCATGGTGCTCCAGCCAGTTCCCTGAGGACTAGAAAAAGGCCAATGTGGTGCCCATTTTTAAGAAGGAGAGAAGGGATGAGCCAGGTAACTTTAAGCCAGTCAGTCTTACCTCTACCCCTAGGAACATACTAGAAAAAATCATCAAAGAGCGCATTTGTGAAGGCCAAGCAGGGGAAACGATGCTGAAAGGAAACCAGCATGGGTTTGTCACAGGTAGATCCTGCCTGAAAAACCTTGTAGCTTCTTATGACCAGGTCACACACTGCCTTAACACAGGAGCTGAGGCTGATGTCATCTACCTGGATTTTAGGAATTCCTTCGACACAGTTTCGCATCCTATTCTCATAGGGAAGCTAACGGGCTATGGAGTGGATGCCTACATGGTCAGGTGGGTGGCCAACTGGCTTAGGGACCGCACCCAGAGAGTGGTGGTGGACGGGTTGTTCTCGGCCTAGGAGACGGGCAGTGGGGTCCAGCAAGGTTAGGTCCTCGGACTGGTGTTATTTAATATCTTCATCAGCGATTTGGACAAGGATGTGGAGAGCACCTGCTCCAAGTTTGCAGCTGATACCAAGTTATAGGGCAAAGTTAATACACCGGAGGGCAGGGAGCAGATGCAGGCTGACCTGGACAGGTTAGATCAACGGGTGGAATGAAATAGCATGCAATTCAACAAAGGTAAATGTAAGGTACTCCACCTAGAGAGAAGGAATCCCCAGCACACCTATAGGTTGAGAGATGACTTCCTCAGCAGCTCAGCGGCTAAGAGGGATTTTGGAGTCATAGTTAACTCCAAGATGAACATGAGCCAGCAGTATAATGAGGCCATCAACGAGGCCAATCGCACCTTGTCATGCATTAGCAGATGCATGACCAACAGACTGAGGGAGGTGATGCTCCCCCTCTATGCAGCATTAGTCAGGCTGCAGTTGTAGTACTATGTTCAGTTTTGAGTACTGCACTTCAAGAGGGACACAGAGAATCTGGAGAGGGTTCAGAAGAGGGCCAATTCCATGATTACTGGTCTCTGTGAAAGACCCTATGAGGAGAGGTTGAGAGATCTGAATCTCTTCAGCCTTTACAAAAAGACAGCTAAAGGGTAACCTTGTAGCCGCCTATGTTTATTAGGGGAGGACAGCAGAAAATTGGGGATGCACTGTTTACCAGAGCTCCCCAAGGGAGTAACTAGGAATAATGAGTGCAAACTAGTGGAGAGTAGATTTAAGTTAGACATTAGAAAGAAATTTTTTACAGTAAGGGTGGCCAGAGTCTGAAATGGGCTTCCAAGAGTGGTAGTACTATCACCTAACTTGGAGGTCTTCAAGAGGAGGCTTGACAATCACCTGGCTGGGATTGTCTGACCTCAGTCCTCTTCCCTGACAGGGCAGGGGGTTAGACACAATGATCCACTGGGTGCCTTCCAACTCTATAATCTATGAATCTATGAATGTATGTGAGAAACTGTGGCTTCTCCACTGCAGGCTGGTAGAGCTCCAGCCTGCAAGGGCTGCTTGGGGGCCCCCATGCTCCACACATACCCCCTTGCCCCACACATGGGAGTGCTGGGAACAGCAAGTTGGGAATGAGGGGCACTGGGTTGGGACTGGCCGTTGATGTTTACAAATGGATCTTGGGACAAAAAAAGGTTGAGAACCACTGGACTAGATGACTTATTGAAGTACTCCCAGCCCTACACTTGCACAATTCTGTTCCTCTAATGTACCTAGCTGTACTCCATGTACCGGCAATCACATTTTTCTGTGGTGGCACATGCCTTCTCTCTAATTCTGCAAAAGGGAATTTACTAAATAAAAGCAAGGAACAAACTGAAGAGGCTGCAGGAATAATCATGGGGAAGACGGTGACAGAGCTGGGTTCCTCAGCATATATCTTAAGGTAGTGCTTCTAAGTCTGCTCAAAAGACTACCATAAAAACGGATGACTAGAAGACATTAAGGGATATTTTAAAGATCTTTTTAAAGGATAATCTGAAAAAAAAAGCCAAGTAACTAGAGATATGACTAATGGAGGAACTTCTGCATTTTATGACTGCTGTTCTTAGACACGGGACAATCTTACGAGTAGGAGGACATCTATCAGTCTGTTTGAAAAGGAGGGGAAACAAGAGGCCAAACAGTCTCCAGTTGCCTTTAGGTACAGTCTAAAGGCAACTGACGTCCCTTAATAGTCACAGGGAAACTGCAGGTAGATATGAGTATCTGTGCAAAGCCTATGAAAGTACGTTCACTGCTCATTTGGATTTAAGTCATTAGAGTGAAATAAACCAGTTTTAAAAATAGGAAGCATAACACTGGGTACGATGGCCCAGGAGGCACTTTTTGGTCTCCTGCATTCACAGGCAATCATTAACCCAAGGTTAATCACCACTTCAAACTCTCACACCCAAATACAGGGCACAAAAATAGAAATGTATCACAATGTATCACAAGCAAAGCCAGGAGAAATGAAAGCAGTATCAAAGCTCCCCTACCACTGCAAAGACAACGATGTACTTGGTTAAATTATGTTCAGAGGATCCTAGAAAGAGGACTGTGCCTTATGCTACAACGGAAGGTGAAACACCCCCAGGCTCTGATAATCTGACCTAAAAGGAAAAAATTCCTTCCTAATCACAGATTTCAAAGATTTGGCAGTCAGTATGACCCTAAGCAGAGGAACAAGATCCTTCAACCAGGAAGGTTTTTGTTTTTCTTAATTAAAGTATGGACAGGAGCAAACTAGTGAAAAATATCCTTAGTTACGATCAACATCCCAGTAATTCAGAGAACGTCTAAAACCCCGCAACCACTGCCAGAAGCCAGTAGGCATTTGATGAACAAAAATTATTTGCTGGCCCTGATGAGCAAAAACCCTGGTGCATGGGATTGCCAGACAACTGCCATACTGCAAGAGAGTTGCCTCTAAATCCCAATATAGCAATTACAAATTCTTGATTCCAAGTGCCACACACAGTGATTGTTAACCAAACAATGTATAGTATCCCTTCCATAAGCTTACTGAGTTCAGTCTTAAAGTGATGCCCTTTCTTCCCCCGCAATACTTGATCCCAGAATTTCCAATCTAAATTTTTCGGTAGCCAGTAACCATTTGAATAACTAAGTAGCTATTCTCCCTATTTAGAATTAAATCTATAACTGCATTTATAAAAATAAGCACATCTCCTCTCAGCCTCCATTGTTATGCTAAATGAGCTAAGCTCCTTTAAGAAACGATTTCCATTCTGTTAACCATTTTGGTGGCATTTCTTCATATTTGTTCTAGTTTAACTTTATTTGTTCTGAACACTGATAACCAGAACTGCGCACAGTGTATTTATTCTGAGTGGGGTTTTAGCAATGCCTTCTGCAATGGCACTGTAATGGGACACACCCCATCACTACTGGGAAGAGCACGTCCAAGCCATTTTAGGCCCAAGGTGGCTTCTCCTCCTCCTCTCCAGAAGACAAACGCAGCTGTGCTGTGGCCATACAAATCTGCAGGAAGTCTGCATGGCAGGTACAGCTGCAACAAACAGCCCCAGATGGGGAAAAGCCCCCAGCTGCGAGCTATTGAAAGCCCAGCCACCCAGACAGGGCAGAAGAGCCTGCCCTGCAGGTGTGGATGGTTAAGAGCAACCAGGAACGACTGCAAAGGAGGTCCCTCTGATGAGACAGCAGGCTGCTAACCAGGAAACATGGATGGTGTGATTCCTGGGCAGGTTTCCCTTCATCTCGGCAGGAGTACTACCAACAGCTTAGGCCCAGGACTGGGCTGCTGGAAGCACCAGACCCACCACACAAAGTGGAGGGCAGGGACCCCAGATAACGAGCACAAGAGATGTGCAATTTCTTTCCTTTAATCATTACTATTGATCTAAGTTAAGTTACAGACTCTGGGCAGGAAACCCAAGGTCTGGGCAAAAGGGAGGAGGCAGAGGGAAAAAAAATTATTTGAGGGTGTCCCCAGCAGGTAAGTCCCACCCAGCCACAGCCCCACTTAACTTACCCCTGCTCCTGCCTTTGCGGCATCGTCCTTCAGCATGGAGACCTCGATCTAGCCCCCTTCCCCATGGACTGATCTGCTGGGCTGGTGCGAACACGTGCATACATGCGGGCACTCAGCCCCTCACCCCAGCCTAGGATAGACTCCAAGAGGCTCCAAGATCCACTGGTGGATGGAGATCCACTCATTAGTGACCACTGCTCTAGATGCTCGTGCAGCCAGAGCACTCAGGGACTGCAACTTAAACCCTCACAGGCTCTATGTGTCCTGTGGGCCACCAGTTGAACAGCGCTGATTAGAGGAGCACTGATACATCGGTCTGGTATCAGATCTGTACCAATATAAAGAAGACTGGCTGTATCGCATATCGCCCCGATGAGGACAATAATTTGGCCAATAAATGCCCGTGCTGAGTGCAGCCGCAGTGCAGCACTCAGGCAACAAGAAACACAGCCAGTTGTATGGAGAGCTGCCTCCAGCTGGTAGGTCCAGTGTGGTGTAAGGGGAAAGGGGAGGGAAGGGACATGGTGGGGGGACAGATCAATGCCCTCCATGGTGAGGGAGGGGGCAGGGGCTGCCCAGGCAAGAAACGGGGAAGGCTGGGCCGGAGTTGCAGCTCGTGTGGGGGTGGAGGGGCAGAAAGGTGGCTCCCGCCACTGCTTGCACCTCAGGAGGGCATGGGGTGGGGTCCCCCCTCTCCCCCACCCCGGGTCGGGGCGGGGGGCAGGCTGCAGCCAGGGCTGCACAGGACTCTTCTCAGTGGAGGCTGGGCTTGCAGCAGGTGCCAGCAGCACTGAGAGGATGCTGCATCCACCCCAAATTTTGCTACTGCCCCGCCCCCAGCACTGCCACTGCCAGCCGCCTGGTGCAGCCCCTGCTCAATGCCCCGCCTCCACCCAAACACTGGGAAAAGCCGGGGCTGTGCCTGTGCCCTCCAGGGTACAAGCAGTGGCAGGAGCTGCCACCTCCCTCCCACCCCCACGAGCCACAGCTCCAGCCCCCACCACCCTGCCTGGACAGTGCCTGCCCTTTCCCTCACCATGGGGGATGTTGATCTGCCTCCCTCCCCATGTCTCTTCCCTCCCCTCTCTCCCCATCCACCACACCGGACTTACCAGCTACACGCAGCTGTATCGAAAATTGTATTGGTATCAGCCGATATATACGCCTCCTTAGATATCAGCTATTGGTATTGGTTCCATAAATCTCTATCAGTGCATCCCTAGCACTGATGTAGTATATCATCTTCTACTGCCACTAACATAATTACTATAGTTAACATTGTTAAATGCCACCTCTATTTATAATTGCTTAAAACCTCCATTGTAAAAGACCATTTTCATTTGCTTGTAAGTTTGGTAAGCATTACCATTTAAGCTGAAATTTTCTATGCTTTGCCAGAAAATTACTTCAGGTGCTGCTTTTTTTTTTCCTTTAATCCACCCCCAACAAGTTTCATTAAAAAGAATACAGCCATTTCTGAAAGTGAGATTGGAAGAAACATATTATTTCTCTCTGGTTAAAAAATTCTTATAACTGGTTCATAACAAGCTCTACTGCCTGAAGTTTCAGGGCAGGAACCAGAAAGTGCCTGGGTGGTGGGCAGTCATTCAAATTCAGAATGGGCCTTTTGCCTTCTTTGTGAAAATGGGCCCAAACTTGACTATATTTTCACATTTCCAATACAGTCTTGCTGGAGGTTCACACTTATAATTTTCAGTCCCCTAGCTTCTGACTGTCAAGATGACTGAGCGGACCATCCCCGAAGTAAGTTAGTATGCACCATTCTAGTGCTGTCTGTTTAATATATAATATGTTAATATAAATGTATCTTCAGCTTAAGCTTCATACTGGTTAAGATTAAAATTAAAAATCAGAATCCTAACATTAGGTACCAAATTCAATTATTAATTACATTACTTTTTTATATACTGAAATACTCGGTCGATTTTTAAAGTTGCTTAGCATATGACAACTTCTATGGAAAGCAGTGAGAAATTTCTGGGCACTTAGGCTCATAACCTCACAGATATTTAGGGACTTGGTTCTCATTGATTTCAGTGAGCATTAAGTATCTTTGAGGATCAAGCCTTTACTACCTTTCAAAATGAGATAACTTATTTAGATGCCTAAATATGAATTGAGGGGGGAATTTTAAGAACCATAACCAAGACACTTAACAAAAAACATATAATCAGTTAAACCAATTTAAAAAAATGGATCAAGGTTATTACTTGCAGTGTTCTGTGTGCTTAAATAGTATTTCCCCTATATTTACTGAATCTACTCAAATACAAGACAAGCCTCGCCCCCACCAGGGAAAAAAAAGCCCCTACTCTTAATAATCGCATACAAGGATATTTCACTAGGTACACTGTCTGTTATTAAACTGCTGCCAAAAGCAGCTGTGGTCAGCAATGGAAACCAACTACAAAGCCAATTAAATGAAGCCAACACTGAGCATGGCCCACACTGGGCAAACACGCTGATGGGAACATTTCTGTGTGCGTGACCCTTTAAAAAAAAAAAAAAGAGAGAGAGAGAGAGA
>JAGPOW010000145.1:7581662-7592030 GCA_030014935.1 Caiman crocodilus
TATATATATATATATATATATATTCTATTAAGAAGTCTGACATGTCTCAAACCAAAATCCTTTGTAAATGGCTATTAACTGTGTTCCTCATTTCCTGGTACCCAGAATGAGAATCCTGAGACAAGATGGGCAGAAGCTCTGAATGTTCAAGGTTACTGTCAAATCAGTGAGAGCTGGAGCTGCTCAGCACATCTGGCAGTTTAGTATGGAACAGCACGTGTAGGAACTGGCAGTGAGAAATCCTTCAGTTCTAACCCTGGCCCTCCTACGGATTTATTGTGTGCTCTCATTTCTCTTTATTTTGTACTTCTCAGTTTCCCCATTCAAATTGAAACCATAAAGATCATCTCACAAGGGAATCGAGAAGCCCAGGAGGAAATGCTAACTGTGTATTCACTGAACCGTCTAGATCAGTGGTTCTCAACTGGGATGCTGCAAGCCCCTTTCAAGGGCTAGGGATAGAAGTTATACATAAATCGATGAAAGGTAACAGAACACAAGTTCAATGCACATAAACTGCTTTCAAAATGACCAAAACCAGTTTAAGATAAAAGTGGTTAGATGTAGTATCAGACTTAACTGATTTAGGTCAAACCAGTTCATGGAAATTCTGTCCCAGATCCCTTCCTGGTTCAAGCTAATTCAGTCCCCCAGAATCCCAGGATGTTTTGCAGCCCTAGGCTCTGCTGCCTGCTCCAGTGGAGCAGGGACTGCCTCACCCCTTTTCTCCTTTGCCTGCTTCCTGCTTGTACCCATCAGCCCATAGGGGCAATGGGGTCGGGGAGCTGAGGGGAATTCTTCCCCTCCCAAACCTTGCCTTAGACCCTGCAAGTCTCAGGCAGCCCCAGGGAATGGAGGGAAATTCTCCTGCACCCCCTGCCTACTAGCCTGGACCAGTGTAGACCTCCCCCCTGACTTTCCCAATTAAAAACCAAATGTCAGTTCAGTTGGTTATCAGTTCAACCTGCGCAGCTTAGAGGACACTGCCTAGTTTGAATCAATTCAGCCTAAGGCTTTCTGACTCTCTGTACTTAGCCAAGGACACCACAGCACTGACACCATCATGGCCAGGTTAAACTACCTTGCTGGCCTGAGTTTGCAGGAAGCACATATGAGCTGGACAAGAAAGTAGTTTCAGCAGGAGAGGGTGACTATGTCTATGCTGGCTTTACCTGCACTCCTCCTGTCTCAACCACTTCTCAATCTGTCCCCATAAACACTTCCTGGTAACATAGGAAACTCTGCTTGCATACAGTCACTTCTCATCCAGTCCCACTTGGTTCGTATTCCCTTCACCCTCCATAGTTAAACCAGCAGGAACTCCTGTCAGGCTGGGCTGCAGCAGGGTGCTCCCTCCTACATCAGTCACCCGCGGTCCAGCCTTGCAAAGCATCTCCTCAAAAACGAGGTGCCTGGCACAGTTCCACCTGGCAGCTGCAGTGCAGCACCCTGGAAGGGTCTTGCACCACTCCTGTTGAGAGTTACTGTCTCAGAGACTGTTTCAGAGAAGCATGAGCTGTGATAGGCAGTGTACTTTATCAGATGCTATGAATTAACTTGCAGAAAGAAAGGGTTTAAAATAGAAAGTTAAATACAAAGAGAGGTAGTTCACAATGTTAGTCTGAAGTTAGGCAGGGCAGGGTGACATCTTACAGATTATGATACAGACCAAGGACTCTCAACCAGAGTGCCTGGAGGTGTCAGAAGATAAACCAGGTGTGAGGGGGGATAAGAAGATAAGCACAGGCTCCTCCCTGCCTGGCACTCCCCACCTCCACTGTTGGACACCTCTGCAAGGAAGTAAGCAAAAGTTCATCCCTGCCCACCTTCTCCTTCCCCAACCTTCACTGTCCTGCATAATAATTACATTCATTTTTTTTTAATGGGATTCTGTTCAGTTTGCAAAAGTTATGGGAGAGGTGCCTTACATCTAAAGAAGTTGAGAATCACTGATACAGACTAACCTTATAGACTCAGAGATGCCACTCTGAATGAGTTAATCTATAAACATGATTTTCAACCAGGGTATCATGACATCCTTGCATGTCCTGACATCTTTTCAAGGGTGCTGCAGGGTGCCTGAGCACCCTTGAAAAGTGTTTTTGAGAAAAGTGGGAAAGACACTATACCGTACTTACTTGCACCTTTTCCAAAAAATTAGCCTTCCAAAACAGGGATGTGTGTCATAAGCAGAAAACCTCATTTCTCACTAGAATAGATGCATGGAGAGGCTGTAATGGCTGCCAAGGGTTGTGCTTCTCTCTCTCTTCTCCAGCTAGCATTCAGTAGGGGCAGAGCCCCGTTTTTAATCCTCTAGGAGTTGCCAAATTCACAAAAGCTTTTGTCTAAATAGCAGCCAAAAACTGCTGCCCATCTGGCAGTGGCTTTGAAAGGGTTGAAACTAGTTTTTGCCTGAAACAACCAGTGAGTAGGCTGAAGGCAAGTGAACTGCTCCCTATGATCAGCTTTCAGAAATAACTCTGGCAGAATCTTTTTTAACTTCATTCTGCCTTCCCAAAATAAGGTGCCTGTCTTATTTGAGAGTGTGTGGTATGATAAAATGAGGTCATTATAAAAATGAGTTTGTATTGGTAGCCACAATTAGGCACCAGCCTAACCAAAACCAGAGTATATCTCATAGGCCTCACATAAACAATAGGGACTTTAATAGGAACATAGGAGACTGTGGTGCCAGCTTTCTAAATTCTGATGGTGAATTTTCATGATGGGGTATGTGGACTAAAATTAGGGTTTGTTCTTACAATACATTTTTATATATGAAAGGAAAAGTAGAGGAAAAAATGAAAAAATATGAAAGGCAAAACAAGAAGCTTGTATTTGCTGCAGTGGAAACGCAGGGAGAAACATTAAAAAGGGAATGATCAGGTCACAACAAAGGACAACACTTACTTTCACTTGACATGGGAAGGTTGGGATCAAGGCTTGAAGATTCAGATTTCTGATCACTGACTTCTGTATTGCTCACCTGACTGAAAGGAAGAACATGCATGTAAACCAACAATATTAGTAAACTTTGCATTTACATCACCAGAAATCTCAATCAATTACTTTTCATCTTAGTGAACAAAGGCACAGTAGGTGCTCATGGAAACTACCTCTGCATCCTCCTCTGTTTTGCATATACCAACATATAGATTTTGGAGTCAGTCCTTGAAGGTTTTTATGCAAGCATCAACTTCTCACAACTTTAAAAATTGGTTAGTTCACTAATTGGTATTACTCTCAAAATAAGACACTTGTCATAAAACAGAAAAGTCTAATATAAACTGCATTGTAATATGCAAATATGAAGAATCAAAGGGACACAATTTATCTTTCTGTATTGAACTGGATCTTTAGAAAAGACATAACACTATTTCATTAAGAGTTTCATAATGCTACTCTATTAAGAGTTTATCAATTCTTAAAAATTATTAAACCAAGGAGACAAAGACTAACTTTCCCACTAGAATACTATATTACATTTAATATAGTTAACATATTTGAATATTTAAAGATATTATATTTAATTAACATAATGATTTAAGACAGAACATAACATTTCATCTATTTAGTTTTCAAGATTTCAGTAATTTTTCTTTATGAAATACCTTCCAGAAAAGCCTCCAAAGTTATGCTTCTCTGTAAATGTAGTAAGGATTAAATGTAATTCAAACCAAAAACACATATACAGCTACTCAACAAAAACTGTACAATACATTTATTTTAAATTATGATCCTATCATTTGAGTAATATGTAATATTCCAAAATACTCTAGAGAATCTTGTTAATACTCTCAGTTCAAATGCCTTGTAAGTTTTGTATGAATGTTTGTGTGTTACATGTGAATCGTTTTACCCCAGGACTGTTCCATGAAGCATATTAAACTAATCACTAGAATTAAATATTATAAACAAAATAAGTGGATACAGTTTGAATTTTATGCACCCAGTCTCAAAGTTTTCAGCAACATTTCACGTTTCTATTTAAAAAAAATAGAAAAACAGGCCTGAAGGGGACCTCAGGAAGTCATCTAATTCAACATTCTATTCCATACATGATCATCCCCATCTAAACCATCTTGTATAATTCCTTGTCTCATCTATTTCTAAAACTACACAATCAACTACAAGATGTATTTTCTAAAGTTACACCAAAAGTACCCACAATGTCACAGGTAAAGCGAGAAAAGGACTGCCAGGTGCCTATGGACATGCAGCGAGGCTGCTCCAATGCTCTTTAATTACAGCATGGTAATTAGCATGCTTCAGCAGACTCTACCGTCAAGTGCATCAGTGTCCTCACCATGAAAAATGGTGGAGGGGGAGCTTTAACTAAAGCTCAATGAGCTTTAGTTAAAATGCACCCCCCACCATTTTTCAGTGTGGGGACAGCATTTTAATTACAGCAGCTCTTGGAGTCACTCTAATTAAAGTGGGTCTCGCCCACTGGGCCATGGAAGTCCCAGGGAAGGGCAGCAGGGCAGGGAGCCCCTGCCCCATGCACAGATCTGGGGGGCATGTGCCCCCCCAGGATCTGCCTGGAGTGTGCATGGCAGCACGGAGTTTCCCCCTGCCCAAACCCACAGTCGGCAACCTGCACCCACTCTGCTATGGGTTCCATTCTGGCCATGCCGCCTGTAGGGGAGGAGGAGCTGGGACTCCCCTCTTGGGCCACAACAACCGCCTGTGGATGGCAGCAGGGGCTTGGCTATTGCTTCTGGGTCCCCCCTCTGGCAGGACTGCGGGGGGAAGCTGTGGGTGAAGGGCAAGGGGAAGCAGCAGGGCCAGGGGGCCAGAGGTGAGGGGCCTTGACTTTTGTCCTGGTGAGCAAAGGGGGCAGGGGGAGCTCTGATTTTCCATGATAAAAAAAAACCCAAATGTATAGGTACATAAAATTTGTTTTACTATAGTGATTTAGGCAATGGTAGGCTTCCAAATAGCTTTGAAATAGTAAATATATCAATAAAGCATCATGTTTAACTGATCTCTCTAGCGAGAGAGAGAGGGAGAGAGTAGTGTTTCATTTTAACTAGGGATTTGGGGGGTTTTAATCAGAGAATTTGCAATTTATCATAGAATTTGTGGGTTTTTTAATTAAGGAAAACCAGGATCCCTGCTAATAAGGCGTTACTTAAGTTCTTATGTTGAAGCTGTTTCTAGAGCTCTGCTTTGTTCTCCTATTGCTAAGAATGGTTCTCTCCCAACATCTGCCTACAGTTGGTAGTGGCTTAATTTAGAATACTATGCACAGTAGTCAGATACATAAATAGTACATGAAATGACATTTCTTTTTTTAAGAAAAGCTAAAGACAGTTTACAATAAAGGTCCTTTAGCACACAAGAATACAAGTTCATTAACATCTAAGAACAGGTGTTGGATGGTTTAAGGCAAGCATGCCCTCTTAGGACCTCTCCAACAATGCTGGCTGTAGCTGTGGAGCTCAAACTCAGACAGCCAACCACATTATCTACAAATGCCCTGATGACACATCCTTCGGGTGTTCAAGGTCTTTATTGACATTGGCCGTTCTACCTGTTTCTGGCTTTCTGGCCTTTACGCTTCCAACATATAAGTATGTCGACATTCACTCCATCATCATCATCAATACAACTTCTTTGATATATTAGGGGTAATTTAACAGACATTATACTCTTCATCAGTACCTGAACCTGGTTTTGTAACAAACACACACTTCATTCAAAGATCATCCCAAATAACAGAATACTAAGACTCTGTCTGCAGTACAAAGTTCTGCCAATATAGCTAAATGGATTAAGGATGAAAAAACACCATGCCTTGTAGATGTAGCTATACCAAAAAAGACCCACAGCTCTGCTGGTAAAAGGTATTTCTGCATTCATGCAACTGATGTATTTCTGACAGTAGAAAAACTCTTTCTGCTGGTATGGATTGCATCTGTGTCATGGAATTCTGCCACTAGAAATTTGCCACCATTGTTAAAGTAGCAGTAACCCTGAAATGTATGCAAGGCCTATGTATTATGCTGGTACTGTTAGCTGTCTCACTTTTGTGGATCTTACCCACGAGGAGTAATAGCTCACCTGTACATCATAGATAAGGTGGCTCTTTGAATACTCAGCAGAGAAGAAACAGAGGGTTGTGTTGCCTTTTTTCTGCTTCTGTCTGGTATCTGCACAGGCTTCTTGAGAGGTTGGCAAATTAATTCTCATATACAGCGACAGCCATCTTTGTCTATCTCATCCAGCTTAAAATAGCCAGATTCTTTTTATTCAGTGTCTGGTTAGCAGGATAGAATGATTTAAATCCAATTCATTTTAAATCAACAAGAAATTGAAGGATGTTTGTATTTCAGGTGCTTAAAAATATTATTGAAACCCCAAAGTCTTTGGAGAACAAGTCCCAAAGTCCAACAATATATCACGGCAGAAAAAAAGTATGGTGTTTTCTGGCAGCTGTATGTGCAGTGAGATTAGTCTGCTGTGGCAAATGATTTTTCAGTTTAAAATATTACAGGCACGTACAATCAGCATCAGCAAGAGTCTAAAGTAAGATACAATGATGGCATGCTTAGCTAAAGAGAAATTTGTCTTATATTTGTTTGTATTTACACATTCTACATTTCTAGACATGACATTCCTTGATTTTCTATGAAAAATGAAAAGCAAACTAGAAGATTTCTTTTGGCACAGTTTTGTCCCTGGCATCCTCTCCGTATCTCCACAAATGTCTTCTACTATGTTATCCTATCCCTCACGATAAACCAAGCCCTTCCAAGAAAGTTAAGTGAAGTTTCTTGTATGACACATTCCCTGCCATATTGCCAGTCACCACTAGAGTTTTGCTTACTTAGTACTGCCTGCATCAGAGTAACCCAGGGTAAAAAGCATTCAACTTGCCTAATATTTGGGAGACACTATAATGTCAGGTAATAGTGTAAATAAATTCCATAAATTCCACTAACAAATTCCCCCACACTAGTTAAAGCCATTATCTTTCAGACATTTAAACCAGAAGGAAAGTTTTTAAGTCATCCCTAGGACTATGAGAAACCTAATACAAATATAAAAATCGAGTGGGATCACTTTTTGTCAAGTTTCCATATCTTCTAAAAAAATTACCTAGTCTGGTATAGAATGACAAACAAAACAAAGCATAGGGGTTTTTTTGAGGTGGGGGAAACTAAGGAATGAGTGTCAGTGTACAATTATAGCCAGCAGGTAAATTTCAATCTTAACTACAGAGATAAAAGTTGCGTCTCTCCACCATACAAAAAGAAAAAGATTGCTCAGCTTATACGTTTTAAAATTTAAAAATCTGAATTAAAAGATACCCTTAGTACAGCAGATGGAAATGTAGCAAAACGTTTTCATTAGAAAATGCATATCCATCAAAATATTCAAGTTTTTGCAGGAACATGCAGACTGGATGAAATTTTTATGTGGACACATTTCTTAGCTCCAGGATAGAATTGAGTCAAAATCAGAGAGAAAAGTACACACATTCCAGAATAACATACAGCCTGGCAGTTAGGACACTTTAGTTGTGCTAACTTATATTCACATCCCTGATCTTCCTAATTTGGAGTCAGGACTTGAATACATCTCCCACGTCCTTAGCAATAACCTGATAGCCATGGCATAGGCCAGGACTGTCCAGTTTACAACTTGCAGACAGCTGTGGCATACAGACTCCCTCCCAGCCGCAGCTCCCCACACCACACCAGCTGTTGTTACAGCTGGGCTCCCTGGACTCCCCCACCCTTCTCCATCTTCTGCTTCTTGGCAGTACAATCCATGGGACCTGGGGACTCCCCCACACTATATGGAGGGAGTGTGTGGGTGCAGATAATCCCATCTAGGGGCAGGGGCTAAAAGGCAGAGTAAGCACAAGTGGTGGTTCACATGGTAAGAAGGGGCACTGGGGGCCCGTGAAGACTGCATAAGCAGTTTCAACAACTCAATCCTCTAAAGTAGCTGTGCTCATGATTTTGGCTAGGAGGGTTATCTGGTCCCATAGGTCAGATGAGGGTGTGGAGCCAGTCTCCAGGCTGGATTGAGCTCATAAAACCAGCCCCATATGTCGCATTTGCCAAAGACTAGCTCTGAGAGTTGCACGTAACACACACCTACCTGCACATACCAGCTTCAGCCCCACATACCACATGCAGGGCTGGCATCAGTACATGGGGCTAGAACCAGCATGTGTACGAAACCAGCCTTGTATGCTGCATCTGGTGTGCAGGGCTGGTCTGTGGGCCCAGTCTTGAATGGCTCCAGATCCATCATGCAGGGCCAATCTGGTGTGGCACCCCATATAGCAGCACATGCCCTGGACCAGCCCCACATGTAGCATTGTGCCAGATCAGCTCCATGAAGCATGTGGGACTGGAGCTGCATGTGCTGCATGCAGCATACAGAGCCAGTCTGAGATCTACAGGCAGCAACACAGACTAGATGATATAGTGCCATGGGCCAAGTCTGGCCTGTGGGCCTTATCTTTGATACCCCAGCCCTAGAATAAGGGACAGCAAACTACAGCCACTGGAGTCAATGGATCCAGAAGTGTTTGGCTGTGAAAAAGCCTCAGCAACATTTGGGGGTGGGGTCTCTGCCTGGCCCACACTGCAGCTGGGTAGCTAGGTATAGGGGAGCTTTGCCCATGCCACACCACAGCCAAGCAGTGGGAAGAAGCAGCAGCAGGAACTAAGTATTAGCAGTTGCCCACCTTGGGCCCAAGCTGGGCCTTACATACTGCCGCCAGAAACATTACCAACCACTACTCTAGAGGACTTCTAGATGCCTCTGGCCTTGAGCACAGGAATAAAGGTTTACAGTATACGTATACTATTCCAGGGGGTGCTCTACAAGCCATAGCAATTTAGTGTATAGGAGTTTGGTGAGGCAAGTGAGAACTTGGTGATGGGGCATGAATCATAGAAAATCAGGCCTGAAAGGGACTTCTAGAAGGCATCTAGTCCCACTAAGGATGATAGTGGAATCATCCTTATCCCAATCATTCCATGCCACACCTTGCCTAACCTATTAGTAAAACTACTAAATCAAGTCTGATGCACCATTACAACGCATAGCAACCTGATGCCACAGGTAAAGCAGGGGGACAATACACAGTAACAGGACACTGGTCACTGGGTTGTTACAATTTGCTTGAAGAAAATCCAAGGAAGAAGGATCTCTCAAGATCTGTATGCTTCCTCCTCCTCCTCCAGATACATGTGGCAACAGGAGGGGAAAAATAAATCCTTCCCAGCCCAATGTGGCCAGCAAAAGCCCAGAAGTACAGAAAATACCAACACCATAGCATAGACGCAGCTATTCCCAGATCATCCCTGACCAATACTTATCCAACCTCCTCTTAAACACCTTCAGTGTTAAGCATCCACAACTTCCCTAGGCAGCCTCTCTCACTGCCTCGCTGTTCCAACGGCAAAGTTCTTCCGATATCCAGTCAAATCTTTACTGCAACTTCAATGCACTGTATCCTACTCTCTGCAGCAAGAGAGCAAAAAGGTGCCCTCCTTCTTCTTTATGGCAGCCCTTGAGATACTTAATGACTCCTATCATGTCCACTCTTAAGTGCTTTTTCCCACAAACTGAAGTTGTCTATTTCTTTCAACCTCACGTCACGTGGCTTACTTTCCAAGTCCTTTATCATTTTTCTTGCCCACTTCTGGAACATCTCCAAATTTTCCACATCCTTTTAAAAATGTGAAGCCCAAAACTGCACACAATACAGCACACTAGATGAAGCCTAACCATTGCCAAGTACAGAGGCGCTATCACCCCCCACCCATGCCTTACACCTAACACTTATTGATGCAGCCCAAAACTGTATTTGCTTTCTGGACAGCTATATCACTCTGCACTCATTGAGTCTGTTCATCCAAGACTGCCACACCGTTTTCTGTAGTGCTGCCAGTTGTCTAGCTAGTTGTCACCCATTTTGTATTTGTGTTTTGGATTATTTTTCGAAAGATGTAGCACCTTGCATTTGCCAGCACTGAACTTTATCCTGTTGGCTCTAGCCCAGCTTTCCAGTCTGTAAAGGTCCGTCTGAATTGTACTCCTGTCCTGTACCATATTCGTAATACTTCCCAGTTTCATGTCATGTGCAAATGTGCTCAAAAAGCAAATAATAACTGAAAAACATATTGAACAGCACTGGGCCCAGGACAGACACTTGTGGGACTCCACTTGAAACCTCCAACTGTTCTGACACATCCATTTGGGACAGGAAGTCCTTTTTCAAGTATATGGGGAGCAAAAAAAGAGCCCCGGGAAACGTTGGGCCCCGGAGGGACTCATCGGGCAACCTGGTGCTAGCGGCCGATGGGAAGGCGGAGATCTTCAATGGGTTCTTTGCCT
>JAGPOW010000145.1:7599964-7612151 GCA_030014935.1 Caiman crocodilus
AGTTAGCCATGGTAGTCTGAGACTAAATCATTCAGAGAGAATAAACTGTCATGCAAAACAACAAATGCCTCTATGAATGAGTTCCTAAAGATGCCATGCTGCCCTGCCTTCTGCTTAAGCATGAAAAACGAATTTCCTTTCTTATTTATTTATATATCTATGTATGTTTACAAATTAATCATTCCATTTAAAAAAAACCCAAAGACTGGAAGAAAAAAATGGAAATTGTAAAGATTATGAATGAGCCTGTATGCCATAGTTGCTTGTGATGGTACTAATGACGCAGCCCATTCTCTGAAGTCCTATATGCCTCTGATTTCTTAAGCAGTTTCAGAATTACAGTGTAAATTCTTGGGAAATTCTAAAGCTGAAATCTTCAGGGAAGGTTTTGAATCAAAAGCTACATTAGAAAGTAAAGCAGTAAACCTGTTCTGTTTTGACTTCTTGCCTAAACACCTTTTTGTTTACTCTTCCACGGATAGGAAGAGTGAAAACAAGGTGCATGCATGTAATTTGTATTCATATGGAAACGGTCACATTTGTTTTCATGAATACTGAAATTAGCTTTAAGGAACACTTAAGTTTATGAACAGGACTAAAATTCAATCAGAAAACTCTTTTGTTACCCATGAATGTAGTTTTCACACTCTACCCTGCAAAAGTCAAAATAAAGAAACTTCAGGTAGCAAATGAAAACTTGAACCACAGCTGTCATACATTCATTTCCTTTGGGAAATACAAGCTATGGCTGCAGTAAACACTCATGTATACAGAGGACATGCTATAAAGAAACTATGCAATTAGGTGGAGTTACAGGAAAGGAAGAGAGAACACAATCAGCAGAAAAGAGCATGTACCAGACAGTGAAAGGGATAACTGTAATACAGGTGCAAAGTGGATTATGAGTTCTATAAACAAAACACAGGTTTATAGCTTAGGATGTCTCTTTAACATTTTATTTAATCTTTGCCAGGACAGAAGATGGAATGGGCGATACATTATTCAGCAAACGCCCACCTTCGCTGGCTAAAAAGAATGAAGAAAAATAATTTACATCTTTTTGGCAGCAAACAAATCAAAATCAGTATTTGAAATTATGACAGAATGCAAAACTCTAGAAAGTTTGGTTCAGAGGCGATACCTTTTATTATGCCAACTAAGAAATTGCAAAAAAAACCAAAAAACCCTCTCTTTCTGCAAGCTACGGAAGATTCAACTTCACTTGAATAAAATTTTCAAATAATTTCCAATAGAAAAAAAATTAGGAAACAATACAAGAATAACTTACAAGATAGGAAAACTTCAAGCATCCCAAGTAGAAACTGTTGTACTATTTAAACCATAGCCTTGTATCTTCAAAAACTTCTACTCCCTGCATAAGCTTCTACTGAATAGTCTGGCCCATTCACTACATGATCAGCATAGGAAACTTGGAGAGAGGAGAATGACCTTTTTCTTTTGATAATTTCATAGTATGGAAGGTGTTTAGATACCAAAGGCAGAATATAAATATCGAAGCAGCAAGAAAGAGAATAAGCAGCCTGATCTGATACTGAATGACCAAGTAGTCCAACATCCAACCAAAGCAGGATTGTTGCTTACAGTATATTCCCAAATTCACCATTCAGAGACCATGAAAATCGGACATGGAAAACACCTTAAGTAATTTTTTGTATTTGGGTTCTTTATTTTATTTCCTTTAGAATGTTTATAACATTAAAAAACCATAGGGAATGGAGGCAAAACAAGAACACTGGATTATGACATATGACATGATATCAAGTGTTCTGACACTAATTTTACTGTTCTGACATATTTTCATTGAGCAAATGTATGCTAACATAATGGTAAAAGCATGAATGTGCCCAAAAAGCAAAAAGCAAAGCCAAACCTTGCCCTCTTCCCCCCTAAAAACTCAAAGAACCATTATCACAATGTTAAATACAATTATTAAACTTTAAGAAATGCATCTGCATTTTGTGAGCTGGTACACTATGCATTAAGATACCAATCCCTCCCTCAAAGGTAAAATATTTAAAGCTGAATCTAAAAACTACTTATGCATCTTGGTCTCAAATTTTCTTTTTGCAATAATCTATTCTTTTAATGGATCCTATACAAAAACCACCAGTTTCATTATAATACATCCAATCTTTAGCATGCCAATGGAAGACAGAAAAAAACCCCAAAAAATTACAATACATATGGAGTCCTCTGGATTAGTATATCTATGTGCAGTAATGATACAACACAGTCTTAGCAAATGATGCAAGCAGAAACCAAGATAACCTTTATGTTCTGGCATCAAACCAAGATAAAGCAAACAGTACAAAGGCTTCTATTCCCCTTTAATATATGCAGTAGACTCCAGGTATACATAGACCTTAAAAGCCGTTACAATTAAAAAAAAATATTATCAACTCATTTTTCTTTTTTTAATACAGGGAGATGAGTTCCCATATTTATCAAATGGGAGAGAATCCAATGGGCAAAATATAGGATCAAGACAAAACATCAAGATAACATGTTATAAGCAAGGAAACCAGTAAAATTGACCTATAAAAGACTATCTTATAAGGCAATTTCTAAGCAAACACCATGTCTTCCATCACAATATAACAATGAATACAAAAAAAAGTACAACAAATCTCTTTGTCAAATGTACATGTCCTGTTTTATAATGATAACGCTGTCCACAGGAAACCCTGTTGTGAAGCTGTGTTATTCAAGCCTCACTAAGTACCTGTGCTGTTGCTGGTAATCCTCACCCAACACCACCTGTCAAATCTGACACGTTGTCAACAGCAAAGTTAAGTATAATACTGTCAGGAAAAAAACTATTCAAAATGTTTTCAATTTACCTTCAGTTGAAAGGATGGAATAAATTACCCTAGGCCACAAAATGTAATGTTACACTAGCATATTTCAAAACTATCAATTGCTCACTCCACCACTTTTTGCTGCAAAGTAAAAAGTCTGAATAAGAGTTGCTTGCTTCTATGCCAAGCAACTAGGAACACACCCCTAACTGGTTAAACAGATAGATCCCAGAATATCAGTAACTAGACTGATTCAAAGAACTGATGCCAGACAGGGTTTCCAGCTTTTCCCCAGACTCCACCTGTCAACCACTCGTACTAGATCAAGTAAAATCATATAAGAGAGGCAAAGAGGAATTAACATTTTTCTCAATCTGCACTGTAAGTTAGTTTAACAATCTAAATTTAAAGCCAAGATTTTGTGAACTCTCAGTTCCCATGCATTGGACTTTCTCTGCTCCTCCATGTGACAACGTAAGCAGACTTATGTGCTAAATGTACACATATACATACATATGAAGAAGCCTCCTTTTTGATCCAAGGATGGATTTCATTAAGTCCCTTCATTAAAGTCCGGTCCAGATAAGAAGACTAAGGAATCTAATGCTTTATTAACCTGCTGACAGAGTTTTTCCATTTTTGATAAACCTTGCTGCAAATCTTACTCAAAACAGTATTTTACCAGGAAATGAAACAAGTTGCCCCCTTGGCTGAACGGTGTTTTTCCTAAAATTGGGCAACAAGGGACCTTAGTCTAGAGTGACCTTAGAGATCTTTTTTCATTTTGTTTACAAAATGCAGAGATCAGGATTATATAAAATGAATTGAGAGAATCAGTCTAGGTGGTCCTGTAGTTTACCTAAAAACCTGTTACCACAACTAGGAAAAAATAAGCACTCTTTAAATTAGATGTCTGGAGAGGGGGCAAGAAGTAAGGAAGAAATAGAAAACACAATCTGCCCTGCACCAGTTGCTTTTCCCCCCACAATTGGGACTCTTCCTCGTTATCAAAACTTGAAAGTTGTGGATTCTGTTTTACTTGCCGTAGTTTTCCTACATACAAATTTGATTCAATGTTAATATTATACAACATTTTGAGGACTCCAAAATACCGAGCAGCCCAACTTCTTGAGAAAACTTCTTATGATTAAAACGTTCCTAATTGTTTCAGGAATATCCCTTAAAAATATCTCAATATTAATGAAAGCCTTTATTCCATTAGGTAAAAAAAACCCCCACACAAACAAGTTAGTTCACTTAGCTGGACTATATACAGAACCACAAAATTCAGCTCAGCTGGGTAACATATTTTAAAGAAGAAACCTTTGTGGGTCCATTTCTCAAAAAGCCCATTTCTCAAAGAAGTGATAAAATGGAAGACTTGGGTATTAAACATAGAAAAGAATTAACTGGAAATAAGGACCATTTAAAAATGGTTATGAAGGCAAAGTAAAACCAATGAAGAGACATGGAGATCTTTGTTGCATTCCTGGTAATGGCAAACATTTTCTTATATTTAAATAGATCATTAAAGAGGGGGATTAAACACATTAGCATGTGTTTAATACACAGACAAGTTTTAATTCATTCCTTTTCTATGCTATATGATTACCCAAAGAGTAATATATTAATAGGAAAGCAGTCTTACTAACAGTGCTAGTTTTTGCCACCTTAACTGTGCACTGAAAACAAAAGGTCCTTCTTCTGAAATCATGTGCTTGTGAGACCACATCGAGCCTACAGCTTTTTCACAAGTTGCTATTTACCATTCTTTCTATTCAAGCTCCTAGATCTTAAAACTTAAGGATATAAAAAAAATCCTTAAACTTCTGGCCCAGAAATGTAATGGAGTAGGAGAGAATGAAAAGTGCCTTTTTGCAGCCCAAGAAAACCACTAATCACCAAAATATAAAGCAGTTAGGTTGCCTAACAAAGTCTGCGGACATTAAAATGATAGCATAATATCCCTCATTAAAAAGAAATCAATAACAGCCCTCATTTTAAAAAGTACTTTTATATCTAAGAGAAACATTAACTAAGGGAAGAATTGGAATAGCCAGCTGGAAAGTAAATGTAACAATTATAATATCCTGGTACAAACTGAAAAACTGTAACATTTTACTGTTACTCAAATTGCCATGTTTTCCAAAAGAAAACATCAAGATCAGGAGATAGCCTGTCCAAGATTGCAGATTTGAACTCCTACAGAAACTAAGCACCAACACAAGTTCCATCACCTTTTGCTCCAAGTGCATTCACACTTCTGTCACCTTGCATTCCTGACGTAAAGATACAGGAGCGTACAACGTGTGGGTGTGTTGCTGAAAAAAGATTTCAAAACAATGCATTCTACTGTACACATTTTTCTTCTCAGAAAGAGGATGAGAGAACATCTGATAAATGGTAGGTACATTGCTTCTCATTTATAAATTCCTAGCACTACTGAAAGGTGCAGTGATAAATACCATAGAAGAATGAGTACATACTAAAATAGCTGACAGAAAACCAAGTCACAAAACAAAGAAAACTTCACAACTGTTATTTCTGAAGTGGTTTAACCGTTTAAGTTAGTACAGGGAAAACCTTTACTGTCCTTTCTTCCTAGGTAGAGTTATTTTACAACATTTCTGGGCACCACTCAAGAATAAACCTCTTATATTTGTTTAATTAAAATTGCTATTAAAACATTTATACACATGCCCTTTTCCAATAGTAATTCCTAAAGGTCATGGTGATCCGTCCTTTAGCTGAGGATAACACTTTTGAATCAGTTAATACCCAAACATTTTTGTGCTTAAATTAGATATGATATCACACATCGCAATAATGAACATAGCAGCTATCTAGGCTCTGTCTGTCATTTATATATTGGGAGGGGAGCGGTAGGACAAAACAAACTTAGATCTCCTGCACACCCATTTCTCAAAAGTGCATTCATCTTAATCTCAAAAGTACAAAAACATGTCATTAATCATATTCCTGAAAGGAAAATGGTCAAGCACACTGCAGCCCATACTGAAAACTCTGTAGAGTAAAAATTGGACTACGAATTGTAAATCTTAAAGCTATTAAATATTGAATCCACACATTAAAAAAAACACTTAAAAACAGGTACTGTACTTAATTTTTTAATAGGACCTAAGTGTTTAAACATCAAGATGCAAAGTTTTACTGCTAGTTAGAACATCCCTCACATCCCAAGAGGATGGCTAAAGAGCAAGAAGTCCCAAGTCTCACTTCCACCTTATACTGGCTCCATGTATTAGCAGGTAAAATTCACAAAGGGATTTAGGTGTGGGGGGTGTTCAAATCTCAGGACTGTGAATTCCATTCCCCAAGATGAGCACCTGAGTTTGGTGCCCACAATCCCTGGGTATTCAAGTTTTCTAGGAATGGGAATCTCAATGCTCAATATGCTGAGGAGGGACACATAAGCCAGTCAATAGGAAGTAGTACAAATAGATGCATCTTAAATAGTACCTATCTTCCTACCTCAAACACCAGTAAAGCACCCAAGGTGGGGTTGCAATTTGCAGCCTGAAACTTCCTCTCCCCCTTAGATTTCAGTGTGTTGATTGCAACCCTTCTGAGTACAGGTGACTGCCTGTCTGGCTCTTCTCTTTTAGGACAAAATGGCAGAGCCTCACAAAGCAGAATGTCAGAGTGCTAGGTCCTCCTCAGACCCGAGGGGGCTCCAACCCACATCGTGCATTTCTCAGGAGTGCCCCAACCACCAGGCTATCACTTAAGATGGGCTGAGGGCACAATCTACCCCCTCTACTGAAGCTGGGTCACTGTACAAAAAAGAATGAAAGTCGCAGAGCCAGGGGACAAGAAACAGGGAGATTGGCTCAGCAGCCCAGTGAAAAAGGCACTCCGGCTGGAAAAATCATGGATTCTAGCCCCTCCTTCCAATGCTCTTGGTGCATTTTACTTGATGTGCATAAGCTGTCTGAGGAGCAAGGATCAGAACTTGCTACAAAATGAGTAGTTTCGAAACTACTAGTTTTCTAACGTTATCAGTAGTGCTCCCCCCGCCTCATTCAAAATGCCCTAGTTTATATGTTAAGGTTTCTGTACAAAGTTCCATTTTATTATGAACATTATAGAATACCTTATGTCAGCAGTTCCCAATCTACAGGTACCACCAGTAGCACACAGACAACCTGTCAGTGTTATGCATTAACAGATTTATTATAATTACTTTAGACTATAAAAACTTGCTGGTGGTACTTAAGGTTGTAACATTTTAAATTGGTGGTGTGCAATCTGTTAGAGTTTGGGAACTGCTGCCTTATATCAATGAAGCAATTTTGTCCAACTTTCCCTGTTTGTAAGCACTATTACATAATATTTTCTCATTTTTAAAAGAACAAATAATCATTAAAAATACAATAACAAGAATAAATTTAAACTATGTCAAATTTGCTTAACCATTCAGCGTCTTGCATATAGAAAACAAACAATCTATTGAGTTAACTTCCAGGAAATTGACAGTATCAGCAACATCTTCACCCTGACCTCTGCATTTACTTAAACCCTAATTCCTGGTCCCTTCTTCCTCCTTGTCTAAACACAAGAAGAATCAAGAGTTAAGAAGCTAAAACTGTTCAGTGCAGCATGGATAGAATCCACATTATCACTACTATGGAAGGTATGAATAGCCACAGTTACTACATCTGAGCAGAAGGTCAACTGGCTGCCAGTTTGAATGCATTTATGGATCTTAAAAATTAAGGTTAGAACAACTAGCAATTTCTAAATACTATATTTACACACAGTTTTTTTATTAAATATAATTTACAACTGCATTAAATGTATACATATTTAAATGTTATAATTGTGCTGCTTAGGTTAGAAACACTGGGCGCAGTATATTTACACACATTAATTCTCCAAAAATCAAAAATTGATAATTTTAAAATACCTTCTTTTTTGTCATCAGTGCTGTTTGTAGTTTACTTTAGAAAATGCAAGTGATCAGTATATGTCAAACATTTTCATTGACCTTCTCTCCCAATACAATACAATACAAAGTAACTTTTGGACTGCAAACAACAGAAGAAATTTTAATGGAGAGAAAAATCTGTTTGCACTGGAATCTAAAAAACTGAACATATATGGAAACATTCTATTTCCATATTTGTTTTGTAATACCTTTTTAAAAATAAAACTTATCTTGAGATTAAAAACAATGTGGCAGCTTCCTTTCAAATCTATCTAGTGTGGTGTAGAATTGGATCAGAAACATATGCTGTTCCTGATAGATATGTAAGGGTTTAAAGGGTTGATTTTGGGGATTCCTTCAGTTAAAAATTGCTCGTAAATGCAGGGGACTGGACTCAATAATTGCCCAGGAGACCCCTTCAAGTTCTATATTCAAAAAAGAATGTATACAGCATTTTTCTTTTTAGGTTCATAAAAAGAATGCCCTGTTTATTGAAACACATTATATGAAGTGACAATAAGGCTTCTGGCATAATAACTGAATCTATACTATGATTATGGATGTAATTTTAAATTAACATACTAGTAACAAGCGTGCTGAATAAACTGTATGTCACAAGGTTCACTGTACAATACCCAGGTCCCTAAATGCTGCCTGGTAGAAGACTGAATATTTCTGCATTTATGCTATTCATCCAGACACATAAACAGGCAAGTTTCTTGTAGTTCTAGTGTACTTTTTATATAAACAGTATATAAATTTCTGCAAGTGCACCTTTAAAGAAAAAATGTATTCTAAATAAAAAGTATTAAAAAAAAGTATATTTTTTAAAAATACACCACCAAATTATAGACCTTCAGCCTATAATTTCTAGTATCCAATGCATTCAGAAATGGCAGACATAGCTGCCAACAGTTACCACGAAAGAAACTCAAACCTTTTCAGAGTTTAATAAATCAAATCAACAAAGCAGCAGCATACTAAGAAAATAAATTCAAGTTGTTCTCTGTGGTTGAAGTTGTGCACAATCCTGTTTTCAGCGAGAAGAAATATTTTGTAACTGCATGTCACAACCACTTAAGGCTGACAAGATATAACACATGGAAAGACTAATCTCTAACTAGATCTTTTTTATATCCAAAACCTATTTCAGTGCTCAGCAGTATGCCACACATCTATTTAAAGGTTGTAACTATGGTAAAGTTACTGATTTATATTATTATTTTGCTTTAGAGGCAGCCATCATACTTATCGCCCTGCAATCAGGTCTAAGCCTATATGTAGCAATCTGTATCTTAGCAACTACAGGTTGTTACAGTAACTTACTAACAATTTAAAGAAAGAATTAAACCTTTGATAGAAAAAAGCAAATTAAATAACAGGGTTCAAAGCTTCCCTTCTATGTAGCATAAACGTCATGCCCCTAAAGTATTTTTCTTAAATTTATTTGGGTCACCTATGACCATCTATGTTAGCATGTGAACTAACAGTTTCTTAAGTGTGTATAACTCAATTCTACTATCTACTTTAAATTAAAAAATACTGTGATAACAAAGGCCTTTTCTTGTTACAGACAAACCTTCAATGGGAATCCGACCATAGTAAAAATTTACAGATTATCTTTTGACTTGACTAAGGTGTATTATTAGTGCCATATTTTCTGAGTTTGCAGTACTCTCTCTTTGTACATTGTATTTTGAAGAAAACAGTTGATTAAAAAGAAAATCCCCCCCCTGCAAAAAAAACCCCTCTTTTCAACCATGCATTTATTTGAGATTTCTATTATTTGTTAAATATACTTCCTGAAGTTGTTTATATAAATAATATTACTTTAAAAGGTGTGCTTCTCCTAATTTGAAATGAAAAAAATATGAACTGATATTTAATTTTTGCTTTTTTGAGAGAGATGCATGGTAAATTAAAAAGATTTACACTTATTTTTAAACCAGATTTTTTGTAAATTAATCTTAAATTAAATTAGGATTAATTACATTCGCTTGTCTTTCTAAAAACATCTTACAGCATTTATTAATTATCTGCTACTGAGAACTATGTGGCTCACTGCTATTAAGAGCAGAATACATTAATTTCACATTACAGAACTCAAAATTCTTTTTAGATATTTTTGGGCTATTATGAAACAAAAGTTTCCATTATTAAAAGATAACAGAAAACAACTGAAAAGCCAGATATATTTTACTGATTCTATTTACTAAATTCTTTACTCCTTGAATTATACGAGCCTTTCCCTCTAAATCACAACTACCAATTCCCTACAAGAAACAACACACAAAACAGGGGCTAGCCCTAACTCATTTCTGTGAGCTGTCTAGATACAAAGTTTAAATGCTCATTAAGACACAAGTATCTGGCTAATCATTGGATTTGGGATGCTTGTTCATCAAGTCTACACCACTAATCTCTGCAGAATCTAAAACTTTATTTACCAGAATACTTTAATTCTCAGAATGGTAAAAAGGACTTATGTATGTTAAGTTAAATGGCAAAGATTGTGTATGCAAATAGATGCAACTGGGCTGAACATGAGGAAACATGGTGCAATATGAATCTTCTGTTAAGTTTATATGTCAATTTATTTGTGGTTTGGTATTCTTTAAATGTGTAATAAAAGCCCTGTTATCCAGCATTTTACTAACCAAAATACTCTACTAACTGGAATTCTGGCCAGCCAGAACATAGTGTATACATTAGGGATGTGAAAGGTTAAATGATTAATCATTTAACTGATAAGTGCAGTGATAACCAGTTAGCTTATTTCAGCTCCTGACAGTTGCAGTCAGGCAGGGGAGCGGGGAAGAGATGTAGATCAGTGCCCCAGCATGAAACAGAAGGCAGCAGGGCAGGCAGGAGGGAGGGAGGGAGGGAGGGAGGAGCAAAGAAGAAGGGAACTAATACCTAAGGGTGTACTGACAGAGATTTTTTGCGCCAATACCAATGGCTGATTGTCAATATGCAACCCAGCAGCTTGGAAAGCGGCATCTGACTGGTAAGTCTGTTGTGGGGGAAGAGGTGAGGGGAAGGAAGGGAGATTGGGGGGGATCAGGGCCCCCCAAAGTGAAGGAGGGAGTGGGGCTGGGGCAGAAGCAGGCGCTGCGCAGCCAGGGCACACAGGGCACTGGATAGAGCTGTAAGCAGCTTGTCAGAGGGCAGGCAGGAGCTGCGGGGTGCTCCTGCCACTACATGCACCCTGGGAGGGCATGGGGGGCACGTGCCCCTGGAGCTGCATGTGGGGCAAGAGCAGGCTGCCACTGTGGCTGTGCTCTTCCCAGCAGGGGAGTTGGGCTGGTCTGCCCTTAGGGCAGGTAGTGCTGGTGCTGGAAGGAGGCCCTACTGGGGAAGGGGTTGCAGCCACCCCAAAATTTACTGTAGCCTCCCTCAACCCTCCCCCCTCCCAGCACCACCACTACCCAGCCTGAGCATGGCCCAGCCCAACTCCCTTGCCAGGAAGAGCTCAGTGCACCCCAGCCTGCAAAGGCAGCCCACCCTTACCCTGTTCAAAGAATCAGGCCCTCTTGGGGTGTATGTGGCAGCAAGAGCTGCCCCTCTTGAGCTCCCTGGATGAGCTGCTTGCAGCTCTGTCCCATGCCCCATTCCATACTGGTTGTGCAGCACCTGCCCCACTCCCTTCTTAACTGCAGGGGCCTCAATCTAGCCCCCAAAACATCCCCTCCCTCCCCCCACAACAGACTTACCAGCCCAACACTGTTCTCCATGCTGCCAGGCTGTGCTCCTGGCTGCCTACATTTTGCACTGTGGCTGTGAGCATGCACAGGGCATTTATTAGCGACATGATCAGCCACATCAGCCAAAGAAACCAGATTGCTGATGTTGTCAATTTTCCTTACATCAGTTCCGATCCAATATGGAACCGATGTATCAGTCCACCTCTACTCATACCCACAGTCCAAGAGGAAAACAAGGAGCAGTCTAATAACAAAAAAACTAAGCAATTAACTGCTTATTCACAGGTGCTCCCTCCCTCCCAGTGCAGGGCTTCACATGGACCAGTTACCTGACTGGGCTTGAATCTTCTCCCCCTCCTCCCAGTCAATGGGCCCTAAGAGGCAGGAGTGGCTCCCAGCAGCAACTGTGTCGTGTGTTAATCGTTTAACGAGTACAATGAGAGAAGGCTCAAGGAATATTTTTGTAAATGATATTTGTGGCAGAAATGCCACCATGGGTGCCCCTCTCCAGAAACCTCTCCCTGTGCCAGCCTGAGAGGTTGCTGGTAAACCCCCCAGGGCAGGGATTTCAACCCTGGTCACATGACAGAGGCCCGGAAGAAGATGCTGTCCTCAGGTGGGAGGGGAGCGGCCCAGCCCAGGGCCCGCACTCAGCTCAGGTGACCAAGGGATGCTTGGGAAAGGGGTCAGCTTGTGACCAGGTTAGGCAGTTCCGA
>JAGPOW010000145.1:7612251-7638430 GCA_030014935.1 Caiman crocodilus
CCTGTGTTTTCCAAGGTGCACAGGGCCAGAAATAAGTCCAGAGCCTTGGATGGTGGCAGCGGTACCCCCAGGCTAGCGGGTGTGCTCCAGGGAAGGGGTTGGCCGGACGCGAGGCACCCAAGGGAGGCACTCAGAGCCTGGAAGGTGGTCGGGCGCAGGGAGGTGGGCGGCTTAAAACAGGAGCGCCCCCTACTGGCCCGCCACAATATTTACATCCCTAGTGTATGATGCATATTTGTTATCTGATTTTATATAATGTCAAGCTCTCCCCTTCCTCTAGTCTCTACTAAATTTATAGTATGTATGTTTAATTATTTATTTATTAATGCTCTGGTTTTGCTTTATTGTATTTTACTTATTAGTTTACATTTCATTGTTTTTGTTGGTTTTATGTTATTGTTATAATATGAACATTAATAAATATTATAATAAGATTACATTTTTGTTGTAACAAAAATAAAAACTGAAGTCAACCAATTTCCTGAGTTGTTGGCAAAGAATTTGATCTAATTAATCAATCCAAGTAATAAATGATACTTGAAAAAAGTAGAATAAAATTAACATAATCAATCGGTGTCACCTCTACTCTTCAGAACCAAGTGGATAAAAAAAGAAAGGCAAGTTAATTCTGCTGCTATTTCACAAAGCTAGGAAGAGCTGTGGAAGCAAGACAAAGCCATTCACAAAATAAGACCACCCTACTGTAATCTACCCCCAAAGCAGTACCTGCCCTCCACCTATAAGCTCAATAAAAGAGAAAAATATGTTGTAGGACAGGGGTGGCCAACCTGGGGCATGCCTGTGCGCAACACATGGAAGGAAAGGGAAGGGACAGGCAGCAAAGAGGCAGAATAGGCAGAGAGCACAGGACAGGGAACAGAAAGTAATGCAGCCACTTGGAGAGGGGAGGGGGGAGATCAGAGTAGCATTCAAGGAGGGAGCGGGGCTAATTTGTGGCATGCCTACAAAAAAAAAGTGCGTGGCCCACACTGTTATATGAAATCTTCCCTTTCCCCATGCAACAGTCATACGTCTCAGAAGGATAGTCAAAACTCCTTCTCCCTACAAGCACTTGGGGATAGCCAAGTTGTTGTCAGATGCAAACAGGGTGGCAACCAAATGATAGATTATTTCTCAGCAGATGCAAGCAGGAAAGATGAAGTTCACAGGTTGTTACAGCTGACACTGGTCTTGCAAAGCCTGGCCCTCTTCTTTCATCTTTTTTTTTATCCATCTTGCTGGTCTACCTTCTTGGCAAATCAAGGCCTAGTTAATATTTCAAGTCCTGCCTGAAGAACTTCTGGGTTCAGTGCAAGAGAAGAATAAGTTTTTTTTTCTCTTCATGCTTCCCTCTCCTGTTAGACTAGCTGCCCCTTTCATAAGCAATTCAAATGCAAGTATTACTCATAGTTCACATACAATTAATGGCTGGCTTAGACGTAACTCAGAAATCTGAGTATGACCAGAGGAGGTCTTTGAAGAAAGAGACATAGTTCCTTCACTTTAAATACATCTAATTCACTTACTCTTCCAGCTAAGTAATCAGTAAAAGGTTGCCAATGAGGTATAAAACAACACAAAGCACCTATAAGGGATTCAAAAGATTTAGCAAAAGGCTTGCAGCTATGGTAACCAGATTTTCCCCAGTGAAAAAACAGACATTTATTTTGCCTCCCTTTCCCCTTATCCTGGAATCACCTCTCTATTTTTCTCTGTCCTTCAAAGCCAGATTATTTAAAATGCCCATCTAATCATCTTACAGAACAAGTAAAATTTCATGGAGAACTGTTTTAAAAGCATACACCAGTGAAGTACCTTTGACTCAGTTCACTGACAGATTAAATATATCATCCTATAAGTAACAACTGCACCTCCACACTGCTGCTTCTCTTTTGCAAGTGCACATGGATATAAAGTATGATTTTTACACACATCTACTCCCACTCCTTTGTTCCTTCCTTCCTCCTCACTCCAGAGACAGACTTTTGTGTTACTTGGTACTATGTCAAAAATCTCATCTTCAAAAAAATCAAAGAACTGCATTAAATGACCCAGACAGACTCAGCAGTAATTTGAGATAGTGGTAGTGCATCTAGTCAGCCTCTAGACCAGGACCTGGCAACCTATGGATTTGGCAACCATTCAGCAGTGAGCATTCAGCAGTGGCTGCCCTCCCTGTGCCACCATGGAGATAAGCATCTGTGGCAGCCAGATCTGACCTGGGGCGAGTCATTTTGGCCTGCAGCTAGAAAAGGTTTCTTCCTGGACAAGGTTACTTCTTCTAGACTCACCATTGGCAACACTGAATAATCAGCAAGTCTGCAGTTTATCAGACTCTACACAAAGGGAACAGAAATGACCTGAGGAAATATACAAAAGTATGAGGGGGCAGCTTGATCTAGATTTAAAGTGTGGAGAGTGGAGAGGGTCCGAGTTGTAGTTATATGAAATAGTCTTTCACCTACATGAGTGCACAACTGTATTAGTACTGAAGACTGGAGCCTAGGACTTTACATTTCCTCGTTCCATAGCTATAAAGGTAAGGCCTGAGCCATTGTGAAAGGGATTTTTATGTTTCTTTCATCGACATAAAGATGACATAATTATCATATTTACTCACATACCACACACATCTTTTCTCCCTCAAAATTAGCCTTCCAAAATTAAGGTGCACGTCTTAAGCAAGGAAGCTGATTTTTTTTGCCCAGAAGAAGCATGAAGATCACGGTGGACAAAATACAGCCCGCAGGCTGAATCCAGCCCACCAGGCAATTCCCTCCAGCCCGCAGGGTCCCTCCAGAAGCCCTCTGTAAGTCCTGGCCCTGGGCTGCCCCTCTGCAAGCCAGGTCATCCCTACAGGAGATGTGGCTCCAATTGCTGAGCAACAATCCTCCCTGACCCCAGCCTGGCCTGACCTGCCCCAGCCCGGAGCTGGTGGGGGGCGCTCTGGAGACAGTAAGCATCTGTCTGACCAAGCTTGTGGAAGGAGGAAAAAGAAGCGGCATGTGCCCCCCACATCCCCACTCCCACACAATCCCCACAGCCTCCCACACCAGCACCAGAAGGGTCCCCACCCCTCTGCAGCACAGCTCCTATGAAGGGAGGGGTCCTCCAATTTTGTGTTTGCCCAGGGCCTCAGTACACATTAATCCCCCTCTGGGGGTGCGGCTGGACACAGAATGGTGGGGAGGGAGGGCCATGGGCCTGGATGCAGAGCAGTACGGGGGGGACAGCACCAAGCTTCCTCACCCCACTCTACCCTGCCATGCCAGGTTTTGCCTGCTGGACCAGAGGCCCCCAGGGAGAAAGCAGCAAAGCAGGGAGCCCTGAGCCTGCAGCTGCCAGCCTGCATCCAACCCCATCCTGTGCACAAATCTGGGGGCATATGATCCTGTGTCTCCCCCCCGGGAGTTTGCATAGGGGCAGGGAACCAGCCCCTCCGCCACCACACAGATGAGTTGTCTGCGGCTCCATCCTGCTCCTTGCCCAGGCCCTGCAGCTGCACATTCCCACCCCAGCTCCAGGCCCCATGCACTGCCCTGGCTTGGCAGTGCCCCCAGCACTGTTCATCTCCTTCTCTCCCTCCATCACTATGGGGGCCTCAATTCCACCCCCCAAGCTTATATGCAGAGAGCTGCAGGAGTTGCTTTTCATGTTGCCTGGCTGCCATGTGCATGTGTACAGGGGCATATGCATGTGGCACCCCCTGTCTGATTCCCTTCCTCTTACTCCCTCCCAGCCCTTTGCAGGCTGGAGCTCTGCCAGCCTGCAAGGGGAAATTTGTTTCCCATATTTTTCTCCTTTAAAACAGAAAATCTGTGTTTTTCTCCTTAAAATTGAAACATCCAAGTTTTTCTGCATTTTTCCATGGGAAACAAAAAACCCAGATCCCTGCTGATAAGCAATCAACATTAGAACTAAACTATAAAGAGGAAGAAGTGTAATGGCATATGCCTGAAAATTAATGGGAATAAAGTAACTTATTTTCTACTTCTCCTGGATGCCAGAAAAAAAAAATCAGCATTTTCCTTAGTCACAAAACAAAAGCCTACTGAGCTCTGGCCCTCTCTCTCAATATAAAAAATAAAGTGTTGTACCAGCCTACTCCAGGCCAAGGATGTGAACCCCCTCCTCAAATTACCATTGAAGGAAAGACCTTGGAAGTAGTCAAGCACTTCCCTTACCTTAGAAGCCATCTCTCTGAGAGAGAGAACGCTGAAGAGGAGATCCAGCACAGGATATGTTGTGCAAGTGCCCCCTTTGTGAAATTCGTTCAACATGTTGTTATTGATCATGATCTCCAGAAATACACTAAGACCCAGGTATATAACAGTCATCACCCCTACTCTCCTGCACAGATGTGAAACCTGGGTGACATATCACTGTCATGTCAAGAGTCTAGAGAGGTATCATCAATGATACCTCCAGAAAATCCTTTGCATCAGCTGGGAAGATCATAGAATCATTCCAGTATGATAAAAGGCTTAGTTTATCTGTCCATGTCTGTCTGTCATGCTTTTGGTCAACTGTGCATGTGCTGCTAACAGGGTGGTCAGCAATTGGCTGCGCAGGCCCAGATGGGGAGGAGGCAGAGGCAAGTGTGTACACACTAAACAGCTGGCAGTGCGGGGGGTAAGGTGGAAGGCAGGGGGAAGCCCCATTGCTCAGTGGAGGAGGTGGAGGCGCGAGCACACACCCAATAGCTGGCAGGGACGGGGAGGCAGAGAGGTAGGAGGAAGCCCCGTTGCTCAGGGGAGGAGACGGAGGTGGACAAGCAGAGGGAGCCCCCGCACTGGTGGCTGGAGGTGGCGGCACAGGGAGTGTTTACATAGCCAACCCCGAAGCCGGGGGGGGGGGCGGGGAGGCCTGCAAATACTCCTTTGTTATTTTAAATCTGTAATTCATTACAGGCAATTGCCTAGAAATCATATGAAATTAGAGTTGGAAGGAACCTCAGAAGGTCATCTAGTCCAACCCCCTGCTCAAAGAAAGACCATCCCAACTAGATCATTCCAGCCAGGGCTTTATCAAGCCAGACCTTAAAAACCTCCAAGGATGGAGATTTCACCACCACCCTATGTAACTCGTTCCAGTGCTTCACCACACTCCTAGTGACAAAGTTTTTCCTAATATCTAACCTAACCTGCAACTTCAGACCATTGCTTCACCCTTCAGGGTAGTTAAAGGCTGCTATCAAATCATCCCTTACTGTACTCGTTTCAAGACTAAACAAGCCCAGTTCCCTCAACCTCTCCTCAGAAGTCATGTATGCCAGCCCCTGAACCACTTCCACTGCCCTCCGCTGGACTCCTTCCAACTTGTCCACATCCTTTCTGTAGTGAGGAGCCCAAAACTGAACACAATATTCCAGATGTGGCCTCATCAATGCAAAAAGGGGAATAATTACTTCCCTCAATCTGCTGGCAGCGCTCCTACTAATTCAAACTAGTATGCCATTAGCCACCTTGGCAACAAGGACACACTGCTGACATATATCCAGCTCATTGTCCACTGTAACTCTTAGGTCCTTTTCTGCAAAGCTGCTGCTTGGCCAGTCAGCTCCCAGCCTGTAGTGGTGCATGGGATTATTCCATCCTAAATGCAGGATTTTACACTTGCCTTTGTTGAACCTCATGAGAATGATTTTGACTCATTCTTTCAATTTGTCTAGGTCACCCTGAATCCTAGCCCTACCCCCAATGTATCTACTACTCCCTCCAGCTTGGTGGCACCTGTGAACTTGCTGAAGGTACACTCCATCCCATCTTCCAGATCGTTAATGAAGATACTGAACAAAGCCAGCCCCAGGGCCGACCCTTGGGGCACTCACTCCACTTGATACTGGCTGCCAGCTAGACTTCATGCTGTTGATTATTATCTGTTGAGCTAAACAATCCACATTCTAGTGCATTCACCCAACCCATACTTCCTTAGCTTGCTTGCAGGAATGCTGTAGGAGATGGTATCAAGAGCCTTGTCAAAGTCAATATACATCACATCCACTGCTTTCTCTGGATCCATAGAGCGAGTCCTCTCATTATAGAAGGCAATCAGGTTGGCCAGGCATGACTTAGCCGTTAGTGAATCCAGGCTGTTTCTGATCACTTTCTTTTCCTCTAAATGTTTAGAAATGGATTCCTTGAGGATTTGCTCCATGATTCTCCTGGAGACTGAGTAAGGCTAACTAGCCTGTAGTTCCCTGAATCTGCCTTGCTCCCTTTCTTAAAGATGGGCACTAAACTTGCCCTTTACTAATCATCCAGGACCTCCCCTAATGGCCAAAAGTTTTCAGAAATAATGGCCAGTGACTCTGCAATCACAATAGCCAACTCCCTCAGCACCATAAGATGCACTGCATCTGGCCCCATGGATTTGTACATGTCCAGATTTTCTATCATGTTCTTTCACCACTGAGGACTGCTCACCTTCTCTCCCAAACTGTGTTGCCTGGTGTAGCAGCCTGGAAGTTGACCTTGCCTCTGAAGACAGGGGTAAAATCACCACACAAATGGCACCATCTTTTCTCAAGCTAATAATACCAATGATCCTCAAGTACCAACTTTGCTGGACCAGACATTGTGTAGATGCCCAACTCTAGACTCGCTACAAAAGTGCTCTACAAATTGGAAGGCTTCAAAACATTTTGGAAATGTTCTGGAGAATTTCGGAGTTGGGCTTGCAGGGAAACAAAAACTAAGAAGAGGGAGAGGGAGAGGAAGGACTGCTCTGATATTGACATCTAGCTCCTAGTTCGATATCCCAGATCTCCGATCGATTCCTCCACCTCTTCCTCAGGGTGTGGGCCCCCAAGTTGTGAGCGACATTTCAGCAGGCTGCGACCAGCGGCAGCTCCTTGGTACAGCCCGAGGAAGACTGGGAAGACTGCAGTACTGCCACTGGCCCTAGCCTGCAGCGGCAGCCTGCTGAAACCTGGTGCACAAATCCAGGGGCCCACACCCTCTAGAAAGAGCTGGGGGAATGATCAGAGGGCTGGGGAATCAAACTGGGGGCTAGGGAATTGAGAGATGGGTCCACAATTGATGTAGATCAAGTGAGTGAACACCTCAAGAGGCTTGACTTCAGATATTGAACACCTTGAGAGGCTTGACATCCACAAATCCGTGGGCCCAGACAGATTACACCCAAAAGTGTAAAATATCTGAAAGCTCATGGTGCTTGGGTGAAGATGTGAAAAGAGCCAACATGGTCCCAATATTCGAGGAAGGGAAGAAAGAAGATCCAGGGAACTACAGACCTATCAGTCTGATGTCCATCCCTGGAAAAGTCTTGGAGAAACTTATCAAGGGATCCATCTGTAACAGGCTAATGGAAGGCAACCAACTGAATGCCAGCCAACATGGATTTATTACTGGAAGGTCTTGCCTGACCAATCTCATCTCCTTCTATGACCAGGTGACACATTGCCTGAGCAAGGGAGATGAGGTTGATGTCATTTATCTGGACTTCATGAGAGACCCAAGTCAAAGGTCTTCTTGATGTCCTCATGACCAAGCTGGGGAACTGTGGCCTTGACCATCTCATGATCAGATGGCTGGGGAACTGGCTCCAGGGTTGGATCCAAATGGTACTAGCTGAGGGGAACAAATCAATGTGGCACAAGGTTACAATGGAGTCCCCCAGGGCTCAGTGCTCGGGCCTGCACTCTTCAATATCTTCATTAATGATCTGGATTCAGGTGTCAGATGTGGACTGGCAAAGTTCATGGATGACACTAAACTATGGGGGAAGATGGACAGGCTGGGGATACAGGCCGACCTGGACACGCTTGCAAAGTGGGCAGACCAAAACCTGATGGCATTCAATGCAGAGAAACACAGGGTACTCTACCTTGGGAGAAAAAAAACAGCATTGTACTTATAGGCTCAGTGGTGCTACGCTCACTAGCACCATGACCGAAAGGAACTCGGGGGTTTTGACGGAGCACAAGATGAACATGAGCTCCCAATGTGATGACGTGGCTGGTAGAGCAAACCAAGCTCTGGCGTCCTTCTCTTTCCAGGCTCATCTGGTCTTTCAGCAAGCCCTAGGCACTCAGCCCTTCTCAGAGCTCGGGACCCCAGAAACCTCCTCCATCCTCTTAGTTCCTACCCAAACCTCCAGATGTTTCAGATTTTATTCTTCTTGCTGACATTCAGGAGTGGCAGCCTTCCAGCTAAGTAATGTCCCTATACCAGCTCCCAAGATATTTCTGCCAGGCCTACTCTTCAGGTCTGGGCTTAAAAGCCTGTCTAAACCCAGCCCTCCTCCAATCAGGTAACTCTTAATCAGGCCCAGCCTCACTTACCAGCCCCTTGGGTTACCTGACTGCAATTAGCCCTGATGCCCACATACTGGTGGCTCAGCAGGATAGCTGACCTCTTAAAGTGGCAGGCACATCAAGTGCCCTGCCACAGAAATATACAGGCAACAGAAGAATGGGAAGGTCACCAAAGAAGTGTACCAAGAAATAGCTAGAACCTACAGGGACAAAATCAGGAAGGCAAAGATAAAGAATGAGTTGCACCTGGAAAAGGAGGTTAAGGACAACAAGACGTTCTAATAAGTTGGCCAGAAAAAAGGACCAAGGAAATTGTGGGTCCTATGTTAACAAGCCAAGGGAAACCCCTAACCAAAGAAGCAAACAATGCCAAACTACTCAGCAGCTACTTTGCCCCAGCCTTCACAAAAAAAAAAGTTAAGAGACCAGCCAGACACCTAATAAGGATTATCTGGATAAAGAAGGAAGGAAGCTGAGGGAGGAGATAACAGAAAGAGACGGAGAACTTTTGTTGGGTTTAAATGAATTTAAGTCAGAAAGGCCAAATGAACTTCATCCCAGCATCCTCAAGCAACTGGCAAAGGAGATCTCAGAGCTCTTGGCAATGACCTTCATGAAGTCCCAGTAGACGGGAAAGATTGGGGGTGGTGGCAGAAATCCCTCACAGTTGAGGATGATCATTTCCATGGGTCAGGTAAAGGGTTGTAAATACCATCTACCGATGGCTCAGAAGGCCAATCCTAGAGCTGCAGGCTCTCTGGCAAATGCCACAATTGATGGTCAGAGAGAGTCAGATATGTGACCATGGATTTCTTGGGCTTGTTTCCTTTCCTTCTGTTTCTGTCATTTTTCTGCCTCCAGGGTGAGACAGTTTCCCTCAAAGTAAGATGTACCTTCTCTCACAAGGTGTCACCATGTGCCTCTGTCCCAGGCTAGTTTTTCCCAAGTTGTGGGGTCAATGCTACATTTCTTAATGTTTGCCTCAAGGGCATCCTTGAAACGTTTCCTTTGGATCTGGCATGTCTTTTGTCCTTGACTGAGTTGGGAGTACGGCAATTGTTTTGGCAAACATACATTAGCCATGTGAACACAGTGCCCCATCCACTGCAGCTGATGTTAAATAATCAATGCTTCCATACTGGTGGTAATAGCATCATTGAAGACACTGGCATTTGTGTGATTATCCTACCACTTTATGCCAAAGATCTTCCGGAAGTAGCGCTGCTGATGGCGCTCTGAGCTTTTCAGACAGTCTCTGTAGATAACCCAAGCTTCACATCCACAGAGAAAAGTTGGGGTTACCACAGCCTTATATAGTAGGAGCTTTGTTCAAGTCCTGATGTTGTGATTATTGAACATGATGATTCAGTCTTCTAAAGGCAGAGCTGGCACACTGGATGCTACACTGGATCGCCTTGTCGATGTTGGCCTTCTTTGAGAGATGGCTGCTAAGGAACACAAAATATGCAACATCCTCTGGCTCCTGTCTGTCAATAAGGATCTTTGCTGGGGAGGTTGATTGGCCCAGAGATGAGAGAGACTGAAAAAGCTCCCGTCCATCCTGTACTGAGTGCTGCTGCCATGCGGCAGACTGTCATGAATGAGTATCTTGATGACCACAAGAAAGATGGAAAACAAAAGTGGTGTGATCATGCAGTCCTGCTTGATGCCAGTTCACATGGTAAATGGCATAGGATGGAGGCAGCCTTCTGGTCATGACAAAGTCTTCGAACAGTCATAAAATTTCCCTGGGCAACACAACTTTGGTAAGATCTTCCAGAAAGCCTCAGAGTAAACAGAGTTGAAGGCTTTGGTCAAATCAATAAAGGCCATATACAGTTCTTGGCATTTTTCCTGGATCTCCTGGGCTGCAAAAATTATGTCCACGGTACCTCTCGATGGTCCCAAACCACACTGAGACTCGGGAAGGATTTCCTCAGCAAGAAGCAGCAGTTGGGTCAGCACAATTCAAACAAGGATCTTCCCAGCAATGGACAGGAGAACAATAACTCAATAGTTTCCACAGTCAGACTTATCTCCTTTTGCTGGAGAACAGGTGAGGTACCAGAGGACTGCAAACGGGCCAACGTAGTGCACCTATTTACAAAAAGGAGGACCCGGGGAACTACAGACTGGTTAGCCTCACCTCAAGACTTGGGCAGTAATTGAAGCATATGCTAAGGAAGTTCATCTGCAAGCATCTGGAGGAAGAAAGGCTGATCACAAGCAGCCAGCACAGATATATGAAAAACAAATCGTGTCAAACAAACTCCATGTCCTTTTTTGACAGAGTAACTACTTGGCTGATAATAGCAATGCTGTGGATATAGTGCATCTGAACTTCAACAAGGCTTCTGACAAGATCCCACATGACTGCCTCATAAACAACTGGGAGAAATGTGTTATATATATCCACCTTATAGTAGTTTTATAAGAGGCTCAATAGCTGCAGGCAAAGGGAAATTATTAACAAGTCCATGTCAGAATGGCAAGAGGCTTTGAGTGGAGCCTCACAAAGGTCTGTCCTGGGCCCAGTACTGCTCAATTGTTTGGTAACAATTTGGATGCTGGCATAAAAAGCTTCTTGAGCAAGTCTGTAGATGATGAAGCGGGAAAGGACTGCAAACATCCTGGAGGATGCAAGCGCAATTCAGATAGATCTCAACAGATTAGAAAGTTGGACTAGAGCTAACAGGATGAAGTTCAATGCAGCCAAATGCAAGGTGCTAACCTTGGGAAGGATAATAATAAAAAAAATTAATTTTTTTTAAAAGGGGTGACACCTGGCTGGATGGCAGCACTATGGAAGTAGCACTTTGAAGTACTGGTAGAACACGGATTCAATATGAGGCTGCAGTGTGATGCAGCTGCACAGAAGGTGAATGTGATTTTGGGGTGCATCAATAGAAGCATTAGGTACAAGACACGGGAGGTGACACTGTTACCCTATACAGCACTGGTTAGAACTCATTTGGTTTACTGTGTGCAGTTCTAGGCTCCAAATTAAAAATAATAAAAAAAGACATGGAGAACAATCATTGCCACGCGCATGATCAGAGGGCAAGAGAACAGGCCTTATGAAGAGAGGCTGAGAGCCATGGGACTCTTCAGGCTGGAGAAGCGCATGTTCAGGGGGTACCTGGTGGCTACTTATAAGTACATAAGGGGTGTGCATCAGGATCTGAGAGAACATCTATTCACCAGAGCGCCCCAAGTGAAAACAAGGACCAACAGTTATAAAATCCTCCAAGACTGTTTTACGCTGGACATAAGAAAAAAATTATTTACTGTCTGAGCCCCCAAGACCTGGAATAGACTCCTTCCAGAAGTGGTGCAGGCACCTACTCTGGACTCATTCAAGAAACAATTGGATGCTTATCTTGCTGGGACCCTTTGACCCTAGTTGACTTCCTGCCCATGGGGGAAGTCCGGCAGGGGGCTAGACTTGATGATCTTCCAGGTCCCTTCTAGCCCATAATGTCTATGAAATCTGTGAAATTAGAGAGGGTCCAGAGGTGAGCAAGGAAGATGATAAAAGGCTTGGAACACAAGTCATATGAGGAGAGGCTGAAGGAGCTTGGCATGTTCAGCTTGCAGAAAAGGCACTTAAGAGGTGACATGATAATAATTTTCAAATACTTGAAGGGCTGCCATGAAGAGGGGAAGCACCTTTTCTCTCTTGCTGCAAAGAACAGGACATGGAACAGTGGCTTCAAGCTGCAACCAAGTAGATTTAGATTGGATGCCTGGAAAAACTTCTTCACTGTTAGAATAATGAGGCAGAGGATCAGACTGCCTAGGAAAGTCATGAACTCTCCATCACAGGAGGTCAAGAAAAGGTTGGATAGTGCCTGGTTAGGGATGATATCGTCATAGCTATGCTTATGTTCTAGTGGGTATTTCCCATGCTTCTGGGCTTTGCTAATTGCACTTGCCTCCCCCATCCAGGCTTTCTGCTACAGGTATAGGCCTCCCACAGAGGCTTTGGGTATTGCTACAGCCAAGACTGGGGATTTTGACTGGGATGTGCCAATGCTCCTGCTGGGACCAAAGTCATAGGTTCCTGGCTAGAGGGTCTTGTCCCTCTACTCAGGGTTAGACCAATCATCGTATTTTGGCTCGGGAAGGAATTTTAACCCACGGCCAGATTGGTATGGACTGTGAGGGTTTTTGCCTTCCTCTGTAGCAGGGACTATGGTCCTCCACCCCGGATCTCTTGAGCAAATATTAACATTTCATAGTAGTAGGACATTGACTGATGTGGTTTCCCTGCTTTAAATGTGACAGGTTAGGATGATAAGCCTTGTTTTTGTCAGGGTTGAGGGTAGTCTTATGCAGAATTTAGATGAAGTCTAACCATGCCATGTCAACCCTTATCCCTCAGTGCCATTGTTTATAGGTTGTTCTGGCATTCAGTTGCTGTATTCCATACAAATAAATAAAATAGAAAAAACTATTCCAGAACTCACAGCAAGAGGCAGGGGGTACTATTTAAATGAAAGACAAAACTAAAAAACAGAAATGAAAAAGTCTTTCAAATTTTGTGGCAGCCATCAATGACAGCTATGGGTGAGAAGAACGGCATTTACCACCAGCTGCTGCGAAGAAAGATACTGCTGGCATTCTTATCCATGATAGGCATCTGTTTTATACAGGCTTCTAGCTATGTGGATTGCCCTGGGTATGCAAGGGCAGACCTGACGTGAGGAATGTTCCTAGGCTGGGTACTGCAATGCTTCCATGGTCTGTGGCTCTGAGCCCACATCACAAAAGCTGCCCCTTTACTCAGATATCTCAGGATATTTAGGGCCCTTGGCTGTGGGAAAATACCACTAACATGGACTGCTGCTGGACCTCAGAGCTTTAAGGTGTTCTGCCCTGGAGACAAGAGATGGAAGCTACGGCACTGAACTAGGACTCTCAAGACTTTTAAACTCCCTGATCTGTAGTAATAAAACCCCCAAGGAGTCCCTGACTCTAGTTACCTCCTGAAGCTTGATGTTTCTGAAAAAAGTATGCTTATATTTTCTTTCCACAAGGAATATAAATCAATTTTTATTTTTTAAATAATTTTGACAGATACCATTGTTTATTTTTAATGATTTATTTAGATTTTTAACAATTTTAATTTTCAGAATTATGTGAAATTAGTAGTGTGGGGGCAGACAATTTATTGAGAAATGTAACTATTGTAGGACTGCTGCCAGCTGAGCAGCAGAGCTGCCATCAGTCCCGGCTCTTCTTATGGTAGCTCCCTTATTCGCTTTGTCCCTTCCTCATCCGTTGTTCCCAGTCCCCTGGGGTTTCTGGGAGTTGCAGTCCAAACTACAGTCAGTATGATTCTCCAACAACCATCATTGTTCTTATAGCCCTTTCCTATAAATTTTGCTTACTGAAGATGGAAATAGTTTTTCATCTGTTTGCGAACATAAGGCAAAACCAACGTTTACCAATAAAAATAGAATCCTGCCAAGCCTGAACGTAACATATTTATTGCTATAACTTATGTCTCTTTCAGCTGCCTCCTTATTGACCACTCTGGTTCCTAACTATTTCGTACTGATAGAACTTTATGTTCATGTGGAGCACCACTAATGGAGAGTAGGGCTCCTCACAGACACAGATGTTGCACAAATAACCAATTGCTCAAATGACAAGCGAGACCTAATGAGGGGATAAGGCAAAATGCCATGTTTATTGATTATAATGTTCAAAAGAGCACTCACACATACACACATACTCGCTCTCAATCACTCTGCAGATATTATAGTTACCAAAATCCATTGTTCACTACTACACTAGGTGGCCAGCCTAGAGAGTACGAGATTAGAAGCAGGGCATGCAGATGCATCTGTGCTTCCAGGAAAGTTTTCAGAGCATCTTCCCACTTCTTGCTGCCAAGTCTCTCTCCTTTATAGGGGTTATCAAGTTGGTGTTGGGTAACTGGTCTGACTTTCCTGATTCTGTGGCTCCTTTGTCTGAAATCTCAGTACTTTTCCATCCTAACAAGCAGTTAGGCTCATGCATCATTGTCCTTAGGTGCTGCTCTTCGATTACTCTGTTTACAACGTTGTTCAGTCATTGCTGGTGTGAGCTGTGTCCGGAGTCTTTAGCTTTGAGATGTTGCAGACCTTGCCTTCAATCTCGTCTCTTCTGCTTATCTTTATTCTTTGCTTGGTACAGACTGGATTCTTTAGTCACTTCAACATGATTCACCATTTGGTAATTTGTTTCCTGACACGTACCTTATTTCTGCTCTTACCAATCACTCTACACTCATTCATCCAGACATCCAGGTATCATAAAAAAATACAAAAAGAAAGAATACTTGTTATTGTATTTTTAAATAGCAAAACAAGATATTAAAGTACAATAACAAGCTTAATTTATTATAGCAAACTTAAAATCGTTACACTGGGATGTGCACAGATCCACTGATATGACTCTGTCCCAAAGGACCTAACTCTCATAATTGTCCTTTCACTGTAGTACTTAATGAGTAATAAAAATAACCAGTCTTTAACAGTAACCCTGAAACCTACTTGTTTCTAGCCATAAAAGAGAAAGGAAAAACATATGCAAAGTTTATTAAAGCAAAGCTTGACACTATCTTGATGCTCCTACATGCATCACTTGCTATGTAGAACTGTTGCTTAAATTTTGCACACTAATGAAGCAGGGAGGCTTAAAAAAAAAATCAAATTCACTTTGCACCATTACTGTTTTTTGTTCACAATTCTCTCAACCGAGAAACTGAAAATTTTGATTTTACTTTCAAATTCTCCTGCTCTAGCCTAACAAGGCAATAAATAAAAAAAAATCTATAGATATTAGTCTGAATTTGTTCAAATACTAGTTCAAAGCCAGTTCTAAACTGCCAAAATCTGTTTCGCAGACTGCACACATTTCTATCCATCTTATTAACAGGCATTGGGATTGGGCAGGCAGTGCACAGCCAGGACGGAGCCACAAGCAGCTCATTCGGGGAGGCAGAGTGAGGGGGAGGTTGCCGCCACTGCACACACCCTGTGAAGGCATTTGAGGTGGGGGGAGACCCCCCCCCGGATCTGCATGCAAGGCAAGGGCGGGCTGCTGTTGTGGGCTGGGACCAGGGTGGCACTGAGCTCTTCCCAGCGGTGGGCTGGGCCAGGCTGTGCTCGGGGCAGGCAGCAGCAGTGCTGAGAGGGGACTATGGGGGGAGCTGCAGTCACCCCAAAATTTGCCATACCCCTTCCAAGCATTGCCGCTGCCTGCCCCGAGCACAGCCCCAACCCAAACCTCCATCACGAATAGCCCAGCGCCACCCCTGGCCCCAGCCCACAGTGGCAGCCTGCCTTCAGCCCACACACAGATCCAAGGGGCACCCCCCCCCACCATTCCCACCTGGAACGTGCGCAGCAGTGGCAGCTGCCCTGTACACTGCCCTCCCAGCTCTATCCTCTGCTCTGTCACAGCTTGGCAGCACCTGCCCCAGCCCTATTCCCTCTCCTTATTACGTAGGGGCCTTGATCTGCCCCTGCCCACACCCCTTCCTTCAGAACAGAATTACCAGCTGGACCTGGCTGCTCTCCATGCTGCCAGGTTGTGCTCCTAGCCACTTGTGCGCTGCCCTGTACCTGCACACATGCACAGGGCATTTATCAGTGGCATTATTGGCCACATCAGCCAAAAAAAGCAGACTGCCAATACAGTCAATTTTCCTTATATCAGTGCCAATCCAATATGGCAGAGGATGTCAACCGGGGGTATGCATACCCTTGAGGGTGCTTGAGAAAGCCCTAGGGGGCATGCGTGGACAGGCAGGGACAGAGCGCTGCAGCACAAGTGCCACCCACCTGGCTAGATGCCAGGGAACCTCGCATGTGGCGGCTGCCGCCGCTCCATGTTAAGTCATGCACCTCTTCCCCAACTCCCCCGCATCCCCGGGGGTACGCTGCTCCACATCCGGGGGCAGCAATTGGCTTTTTTAGGCTGATGTGGCTGATATCATCGATAAATGCCTCATGCATGTGCACAGACACAGCATGCATGTAGTCAACCCAGCAGCTTGGAAAGCAACATCTGGCTGTTAAGTCTGTTGGGGTGAAGGGACTGAGAGACTGTTGCGGTGAGGAAGGGAGTGGGGAAGACACTGTCAAGCTACAGCAGGGTGGCCTATGGGACAGAGCCCCAGTTGGCATGTCCACGGGATGCAGGGAACAGGTGGCTCTTGCCACTGCGCACACCCATGGGGGCAGCATGGGGGACACATGCCTCCATCTCAGTGCTCGGGGCAAAGGCAGGCCATCGCTGCCAGCTGGGGCAGAGGCGGCGTCGGGCTCTTCCTGGCAGGGGATTTGGGCCAGGGCTGTGCTTGGAATGGGCAGCAGTGGCACTGGGAGAGGGAGCTACAGTGAATTCTGGGGTAGCTGTAGCCCCTTCCTTAGCCCCACCTCCTGTCAACGCTGCTGCCCCCCGAACACAGCCCTGGCCCAACCCTACTGCCAGGAAAAGCCCAACACTGCACCCAATCCCAACCTGCAGCAGGCATCCCACCTTCACTCTGCATACAGATCCAGGGAGCACATGCTCCCCCATTCCTTTCCTGTGGGTGCACACAACAGAAGCTGACCCCCTACTCCTTCGTCCCCCAGATGAGCAGCTCATGGCTCTGTCCTGAGCCCTGCCTTGGCTGGGTAATGCCTGCCCCTGCTCCAGCCCCAACCCTTCCCTTACCACAGGGGCCTCAATCTGCACCCCTCCACACCTCTTCCCCCAAAACAGACTTACCAGTTGGATGCTGCTGTACTTTCATACTAGCAATTGGTATGGCTCATTAATAATTAGCTGAACCAATTAATGAACCAATATGGCTCATTAATAATTGGCTACTGGTATCTGCCCAAGAAATCTGTATTGGTGCAGCCCTATAACCTGTCCTTTGGTAAATGAAGGCAGGGACTATTCATGCATTATAGGAATACTTCCATGAAATCTGTTAACACACACACTCTCAGATTCACAGGAGTTTAGAGCTGGAAGGGACCTGGTGAGATTAAGTCCAGCCCCCTGCTCTGGGCAGGAAACACCACTGGGGTCAAATAACCCCAGCAAGGTGTGCATCCAGTCTCCTTTTGAAAAGCTCCAGGTAGGTGCCTGCACCACCCCTGCTGAGAGTCTATTCCAGAGTCTGGACACACAAACCATGAAGTTTTTCCTTATATCCAGTCTGAAACCTTCTACGAGTTCATGACTGTTGCTCCTGGTTTTCCCCTACAGCGCTTTGATGAATAGCTGTTTACCTAGCCCCTGATACATCTATAAGCTTCAACCAATTCCCCCTGAAATCTTCTCTTTTCTAGGCTTAACAGTTCCATATCTGTCACCCTTCCCTAGTATGGCTTGCTCTTCAGGCCTTTAATCATGAGTGGCTCTTCTCCGAACTCGCTCAACCTTCTCCACATCCTTCTTGAAGTGTGACACCCAGAACTGGACGCATTACTCCAGCTGTGGCCTCACCAGTACCAAGTAGAGCAGAACAACTTCCTTAGTTTTGCTTGATATGCATTGGTTGATGCAGGCCAGTGTATTGTTTGTTCTACTAAATGTAGCATTATGCGCTTATATTCATTTTATGGTCAGCTACGAACCCAAGGTTTTTTGGATGTGGTGCCAGCTAGCATAGCACCACCAAGTATGTAAATTTGTTGTGGATTTTTCCTCCCCAGATGGAGCACTTTACACTTCTCACTGTTGAACTGCAACTCGTTCTGGTCCACCCAGTTAACTAACCTGTCTAGATCCTCCTGGATTATCAGCCTACTCTGATGCATTTCCCCAGAGCTTCGTGTCATTGGCGAATTTTGCCAGTGTGCCAGATCATTGATGAAGATGTTGAAAAGCATCAGTCCAAGTACCGGACCCTGGGAGACCCCACTGGCTACCTTCCATTAGGTTGACACAGATCCATCTATTAGTACTCTCTGGGTCTGAACCCGCAACCAGTTTTACACCCATCTGACCGCTGTATTGTTGAGTCCATAGTCCTCTAGTTTTACCGTGAGAGCTTCATGGGACACCAAGTCAAAAGCCTTCCTAAAATCTAAGTAAATGACGTCAACCTCATCTCCCTTATTCAGGTGGTGAATAACCTGGTCATAGAAGGAGATGAGGTTAGTCATTCATGACCTACCCAGGACAAAACAATGCTGGCTGTTGTTCAGAATTTTGCCTTCTACTAGCTTATCTCAGATGGACTCCTTGAGAAATTTTTCAAGGATTTTTCCTGGGATTGAGGTCAGGCTGATTGGCCTGTAGATCCCTGGGTCCCCTCTCCTGCCCTTCTTGAAGATGGGCACAACATCGGCCCTCTTCCATTCTTCTTGGAACTCTTCTGAGTGCCATGAATTCTCAAAGAGGTTTGCCAGTGGTCTCGTGATTACTTCGGCCAGTTCATTCAGCACTCTTGGATGGAGTTCATCCAGTCCTGTTGACTTATACATATCCAGCCACTTCATCTGTTCTTTCACTAGGTCTAATTGACTATTGGTAGGTGATCATTCCTACTGTGACTATTCTGTGTCATATTTGCATTTGGTAGGCTACCACTCTTAGACTGGTGGAATACAGATGTTAAGTACTCATTCAGGAGTTTAGGTTTCTCTTTGGTGTCGGTGATCAGACACCCAGATGCACTAAGCAGCGGTCCCATGCTTCCACTGGTTTTCCTCCTGTTACCTACATACCTATAGAAGGACTTCTGACTGTCCTTGATTTCAGTCCCTCCCTTTCCTTTTCTAAATTGTCCCCTACAGCTGTGGGCCAATCTTATAATGTTCTCCTTAGGGCCAATTTCTAGCTTTCATTCTTAGTAAGCCTCCCTTTTCTTTTTCAGAAGATCTGCAACCTCCTTATAAGTCATACAAGCAAAACCCAGTTTGCAAATGAATCATTGTCTCTTTTATATTAGAACCCAATTATCCTGAAACTAGATATTAAAGATGCAAATTTAGAAAGGGGTTAACAATGATAGTAATTGATTATCCAGGTTTTGGTACAACCAGTACTGCAAAATGCCAGAAGACAGACTGAGGAACTAATGATTAGAGATGCATCAATACACTGGTCCATATTGTATCAGCATAATAAAAGGAAAATTGACATTATCAGCAATCGGCTTTTTATTTAGCTGACATGACCTATAATGTCGCTGATAAATGCCATGTGCATGCGCACAGCCTCAGCATGCATGCGGCCAGGAGTGCAGCCCAGCAGCTTAGAGACCAACATCCAGCCAGTAAGTCTGTAGGGCGAAGGGGCATGGGGAGGCAGGCAGATTGAGGCAGATCAAGGCAGGCTCTGCCCAGCTAGGGCAGGGTAGGGGGCAGAGCTGTGGGCAGCTCCAGTCACTGTGCACACCCATGAGGGAGGCATGGGGGACTTGTGTTCCCAGATTTGTGCATGGGGAGAGGGCGGGCTGCCCACCACAGGCTGGGATTGTGCTGGGCTCTTCCTAGTGAGGGGTGGGGGAGGAGGGACTGGCCAGGCAGCAGTGGCACTGGGAGTGGGGACTACTGCAAATTTCAGGGTGGCTGTAGGGAACTGGTGGGCAGGATCCCCTAGGAAGTAAGTTTGAGGGGGGAAAGAATTCCAGGAGAGATGACTGTACTTTAAGGAGCCCCTTTTAAAAGGGCACAGCAACAAGCTATCCTAACGTCATAGAAAATTGGAAAGTATAGCAGATCAGTCTGGCTGGATAGCAATCTCTTCAAGGAGTCAAAACTCAGAAAGGAATCCTATAAAAGGGGGGAATGAGTCATATTCCTAGGGAAGGGTATTGCAAGGGCACAGAAGGAGAAAATTAGTGTAGGTGACTCTTGGAGTGAGTCCAGTTGGAAAGTGTGCAGCAGAGCACCACAAAATGATTAGGTGCCTGGGAAGCAAGACTTATGAGAAAAGATTGAAAGTGCTAGGGTTATTTAGTCAGAAAAGAGAAAGCAGGGGGGTCAGATTTGATAACACTCCTCAAATACCTGAAGGATGATTATAAAGAAGATAGAAATGGACTTTTCTTTGTGGCCACAGGTGACAGGGGTTGAGAGTAATGGCTTCAAGCTCCAGCAGAAGAAATTTAGGTTTCAGATTAAGAAGAAGTTACTACGAGGGTGGTCAATCTTTGGAAAAGGTTACCTAGAGAGACTGTGGAATCTCCATCCTCGTTAATTTTCAAAAGCAAGACTGGACAGACACTTCACTGAGATGAGTTACTCAGGAATAATCCTGTCTTCAGCAGGGGGCTGGACTATATAGCCTTGGGAGGTAGATAACCCCCCCCCAAAAAAAAAAAAATCAAAACCCCCAAAATGAGGTGACCTCTCCCTCCAGCCACAGTGAACTTCTGGTGGTTGCTGCTGCTGTTTTGCCCTCTGTGCTGCCAGAGCCATTGCAGGAAATGTGGACAGTGAGGGAGAGAGGGACAGGGGATGGGTAGGAGAGCATCCCCCAGCTGCATTGCAAAACACTCTGCTCTGGCAATGCACAACTGAGTTTGGGCAGATGAGCAAATTTTCTTTACAGAACTATTAATTTTTCTATACAGTTATAGAAGGAAGGCACTGAAAGAAATTGAACCATATGAACGACCATAATGGATTATGCCAAAAGTCTGTCTAGTTTGACATCCCATCTTTAACATAAGAAAGATGCAAGAAATCACAAGGTGATGCAAGATAATCTACTTCATAGTAATCTCATTTTAATCCCTGCTAGGTAGAGATCACCATAACCCATAATGCATGAAGCTGCTATGCCTTCAAAAAAGTTAGCTTTAATTATTTTAAGTTTGAATACAGATATCCCATCTCTTTTTCAATCTTGACATGTTCTTGACCTAAACAACAGCCTATAGCAATGAGTTCCACAGGCTACATGCTGTGCAGGAAAGTAATTATTTTAATTAATTTAGAATATGCTGTCCTTCACTTTGAGTGTCTCCTTGCTTTCATATTTTATGACAGGGATAGCAAGTCCTATCTACCTTCACTGGACAACCTTTGACATGTTCAGAGTTAAAACAGTAGAGCAGCCAAGGTATTTTGCTATAGATTCAGAGGAACACATTCAGGCTTTACTCTGGATTTACACTAAGAACTGTGCTTTCGATTGATCAACTCTAAATAGATGTGCAGTCACAAGGACTGGGGAGCAGTGGCCAAAAGGACAGGAGCCACATCATTCTCTTGTACCCCGTTAGTCACAAAATCTGGAAAACTCTATGCTTGCCCAAAGCATCACTTAAGTTAAGGATGAACCTCTGACCTTTTCATTATATCCCCTTTTATCATAGAAAAATAGAAAATTAGGGTTGGTAGGGACCTCAGCAGGTCATCTAGTCCAACTCCCTGATCAAAGCAGGACCAGCCCATACTAGATCATCCCAGATGAGGTTTTGTCTAACCAGGTCTTAAAAACCTCCAAGGATGGAGATTCCACAACTAGATAACCTGTTCCAGTGTTTTACTACCCTCATGAAAAGGTTCTTCCCAATATCTAACCTAAACTTCTTTGGCTGCAACTTGAGACCATTGCACCTTGTTGTCATCTGCCACCACTGAAAACAGTCCAGCTTCATCCTCTTTGGATCCACCCTGCAGGGAGTTGAAAACAGCTATTAAATTCCCCCTCAGTCATCTGTTCTCCAGACTAAATAGCCCAGCTCCCTCAGCTGCTCCTCATAAGTCGCATTCCCCAGCTCCCTCACCATTTTTGTTGCCCTCTGCTGAATTATCTCCAATTTGTTCACATCCGCTCTCTAGTGTGCGTGGGGGGATCCCAAACCAACCACAGTACTCCAAATGTGGCCTTACTAGTGCGAAAGAATCACTTCCCTCAATCTGCTGGCAATGCTCCTGCTAATGCAGCCCAGTGTGGCATTAGCCTTCTTCACAAGACTGGCACGCTATTGTCTCACATTCATCCTATTGTCCACTGCAACCTCCAGCTCCTTTTCTCCAGAACTGCTGCCCAGTCAGTCAGTCAGTCCCCAGCCTGTACCGGTGCATGAGATTGTTCTGTCTCAAGTGCCACACTTTGCACTTGTCCTTGTTGAAACTCATAAGATGTCTTTTGGCCAATTCTCCAACTTGTCTAGGTCTCAATCCCAACCCCACCCTCCAGCGTCTCTATGACTCCCCCCAGCTTAGTGTCATCTTCTCCTAAAATAAAACCAAGTCTTTCAATCTCTGCCAGCCTTTTTAGGACTTATGGTAATAATAGTCACCACATCCTATCACATTATTTAGGAGGCAGAGTAGCTAAGTAACTTCAGGAGAAACCACTCTGTTGATCACTATAACAATGCAGCGTTTGGCCTTTTACTCTTCTTCCTGCCTGTGCACAAGGACATCATGGCTGCATTTTTCTTAAGACTGTTATACATAAAACCAAGGTGTCCGCTGAGCTGTTGACAGCGACAGGTGAGTACTGTCTACACCGAAGGTCCTACGACGAGGGTTTTCTATTTGGAAATTGGGCAACGCATCACACAACAGCTCCAGGCGCCGCTGCCGAAACCGAGCTGCCAGGGGGTTAGCAAACCAGGCCGGTGTCGAGCCCGTGAGCTGCTTGGGGAAGAGAGAGGGGGCGGACAAATGTCCCGTCCGGCTCACAGCAGGGCCCGAGGGAGCAGGCGCGGGCGCGCGCGTAGCTGGCGAGAGTTACCTGCGGGCCGGGCCCGGCGGCGGGGTCGTGGCGGGCGGGCGGGCGCCCCTCCGCTCTGCGCCGCGAGGAACCTGCAGGGCCGCGGCCGGCGGAGCGGCCTCTTACCGTGAGGCGGCGACGGCGGCGCCGGAGCCGGCCCCGGAGGCGGGTTGCGCAGGGGACATGGCGGCGGCGGGCCGGCCCCGCCCCAAACGAGCCCGACTCGGAGCCCGGGCGACGCGACCCGGAACCAGAGCACGCGCGGTGACGGAAGTGACATCAGCAAGTCCAGGTTCACCTCCGGCCACGGGAAGGAAGAGGTGCAAAGCTCCTTCCGGTCGGGGCGGGAAGAGGTGGGTGCGCGCGCAGGCTCCCAGTCCCTGCTGCAGCCAGCTGTCATCACTCGGCTTCACCGCTAGATGTCGCAGCAGCTGCGTAGGGCAGGGGCCGGCGGAACATGTGCGGCGCCCCAAGCGGCTGCAGGGCGCGGACACGTGTTGCGTGTGTAAGGCTACTCCCGGACCCCGCGGCGGAGCGAGAGGCTGCGTTCAAATCACGGGGGTTGGCCCCAGCCCCGACCCAGAAACCTGCGGAAACCTCACCCTTGCTGAGTCATCGGGGTTTCCCCTCAGGATGCGTTGGGGGCGGGGGGGGTGTCTCTGCTGCTGAGGATCGCTGAGTGCAGCCCCTCTAAGACTTCAGCTCTGAAGCTTACTAGTGAGACATTTTCAGGTGTTGTTAACCAGCCGCAGCGGGAATGCCTTTAAAGAGTGACCCCAGTCCGAGTCTCCCTGAGCTGTCTTTGCTCCAGTCACAGCCCTGAAGGTTTCTTTCCTTGGCCATCAGAGGCCCTGCTGCTCCCGTCGTCGTCGCGGTCCCTTCTGCTCCCCCACAGCTGTCATGGAAGCAGAGCGCCCGCAGGAGGCCCGGTGACCCACCATGCGCTTGTGCAGTGTGCTGGAAACCGGGGAACGTTGTTGTGGAGGGAATGCTGTTGCATGTTGCACAACGTCAGATAATCCATGGGGCGTTGTACGATATCAGATGATCTGAATGGACATAAAGCTGGTGCAGGAGCTTCCACTGCTAGTGGGGACAGCCGGGCATGTGCTATTTCAATGTGCCCTACATAGGGCACACAGATAGAGATTTTGGGGGCCAGTATTGTTGGCCAATTTTTAAGGAGCCATATGAGCCGATACCGATCTGATATGCAGCCAATCAGCTTGGAGACCAGTGTCAGACTGGTAAGTCTGGTGCGGGGTCAGGGTGGAGGGAAGGGTTGGTGGGGTGGGGAAGATCAAGGCTCCCGCAGTGAGGGAGAGAGCAGGGTGGGGGCTGGGGCAGGTGCTGCTCAGTTGGGGTGGGGTGCAGGATGGAGACATGAGCAAATCATCTGGGAAGTGCGGGGGAGGAGGGGGGCAGCTCCCACTGCTGCATGCACCCCAGGAGGGCATGGGGGCACGTGCCCCCGGATCTGCACATGGGGCAGGGCAGGCTGCTGTTGAGGACAGGGCTGTGCTAGGCTCTTCTCGGCGGGGGAGCTGGGCCAGGCTGCACTCAGGGCCAGCAGCAGAGACGCTGGGAGGGGGCGGCAGCCACCCCAAAATTTACTTCCCCCCTTCCCCCTAGTCTCCCCAGACAAGCCACTTGCACCTCTGTCCCAAGCCCTGCCCTGCAGCACCTGCCTCAGCCCCAGCCCCACTCTCCCTCATCACAGGGGCCTTCATCTTCCCACCATATACCCCTTCCATCCCACCACCCCTTCCCCCACATCAGATTTACCAGCCTGACACTGCTCTCCAAGCTGCCAGGCTATGCTCCTGGCCCCATGCATGATGTGGCTGTGTGCATGCACAGGCCATTTATCCGCCATGTTATTGGCCACATCAGGCAAAAAAAGCCAATTTCCAATACTGTCAATTTTCCTTATATTGGTGCCAATCTAATATGGGATTGATGTATCAGTGCACTTCTAGCCTTATGACAACCCAAAGGACAGCCAAGGACAGAGCAGCATGCTCATTGGCTGTCTGGGGACTAACCCCTTTTTCCCAGACCCCCACATGCTTAGACTTTCCCTGCAAAGCCATGGTGCTGTCACGAGTGGACTCAGAATTTTGTAGAGGGGGTATGGATGCTACAGGAATGGCTGCACCCCCATTCCCCACCACCCACCCACCAGGATTGGCAAACTATGCTGGAAGAGCAGTAGCTGGGGATTGTATTTGAATTCCTGAAACAAGAACCTCTATATGTCCTTTCCCATTTCCCCCATAACCTGCCCACCTCCCCAGACCCTCTTTCTGAGTCTGGAATGGATCCAAACCAGCCTCATGGTCTTCATTCCAGCAAAGGCTCCAGCTGTGCACTTTCTTATCCTCCAGGATGTTATAGCTTACCATTACCACTGCAGACTGCTTTTGGGGATGGGGAGCAGTGCAGTGAAGGATAGTGGAGGCGGTTACAACAATTTTGGGTCTGGTAGGTGTCAAATTTTAGTCTCATTAAGTGTGTGACTGCAGTACAATGAGACACAGACCCAGAATATGAGACATGTCAAGATTTTATTTGAAGGGCTAGGTTGCTTCCCAGTTGAATATACAATTCAGATAAATAAGCAAGTGTCACCCACTAGTCAGGTGTGCAGAAAACTGTTCTTTTGCTCTCCGTGATAGACTGAAGGCAGAGTAAGCAAGAATGGGAAACTTACAAGTGGTGCAAGTGACACAAAATCCAGAACCTTCACAGTGGGTACACCCTGTAGATATTATGGAGAAAAATAACTGACAGTTATGCGTGTGCCTGCATCTGAGAAACCTCAACAAGGCTATCAAATTCTAACATTTTAAATTGCTAAATAAGGGAAGGGATTTTAGCTCAATCTGCAAATATGTAATTTTTCAGTGAACCGGATGCCTCCTTAGGTTTTTGGCAGTTGAATCACACAGAGGAAAACTCTAAATTATGTACATCTAGTACTCCCTTTGGAAGGTACAGATTTATGTATCTACCTTGTCATGCTGCTTGTGCTCCATAAAACCATACGCATGATTTATGAATATATTCCTATCTCTATGGACATCTCTATGAATGATATCAGCTAAAGCTCCACCAAAGAAGAACATGATCACAGGCTCGGGGAGGCTGCTGGAAGCTACTAGAGCTGTCAATTTGAAATTGAATAGAGTGAAGTGCATGCTGAGCATCACAGAACTGATTTTT
>JAGPOW010000145.1:7639444-7657627 GCA_030014935.1 Caiman crocodilus
TTATGGCCTGCTTTGAAGAAAAAGCTGATGCAAACGGCACTATTTAAATTCTATACACCAAGAAAACCTATTAAAAATTGTCGAATATATCCCTGTTAGGTGTTGGTGCACTGATTTTGCAAAAATATACTAACAGTTGGCAACCACTGGCCTTTGCATTTAGTCATTGGCCAAGACAAGCCAGATATGCATGGCTTGAGAAGGAGAATATTTGTTATATAATGATACATTATATTATTGGCCTGTGAGAGATTTTACCAATATATTTGTGGACAGACTCTATATGTGGAAACAGACCACAAACCTCTGATAATATTATTTAACAAGCCACTGAAATGATTGCATTTTGAGGATTCAAAGAATGATGCTCAAGCTCCAAAAGGATGATTCAATTTTTACACTAAGTAATTTATATTTATTGCTGATGTATTCTCTAGCGCTGTACATCCAGCTATGGAATCAGAAAAGATCTTTGAGACAGAAGTTCAAGCTTATATAAACTTAATTGTTAAGTTACTTCCTTTATCAGATATGAAACTGCAGCAAATAAAAATAGAAACAGAAAAAGACAATTCACTGGGTCACTTGAAAGAAATTACAGTTAAATCTTGGCCAAAGTACAAAAGTGATTACTGTACTGGAATTACAGGCATGAACTTCCAATGGTAGAATGGATACCTTTAAAGGCAGTAAGTTGATGGTACCAAGGAGCCTTTGAGGCTGCCTACAGCAGCTCTAGGACTGTAACAGAAAGAAATGTAAGGAATTACACTGAAGCTAGTAGTCTGGTAGAAGGTGGGGAAGAATTACAGCCATAAGAGAGATGGACACTAAAGGCTTAGCACAGGGCTTGAAAAGACATAGTTATCCTGGGGAAGGGAAATGTATTTTCTTTTTGTTGTGAGAGCCGAGGCAGCTTGGTTTTGTTCAGTTAACCCAGAGGACCAGGGAGGACTAGGAAAGGGGTGAAGAGGAGGTCCCTGCAGGAGCCAGGACGGGATCCAATATAAAGAAAGAAAGCAACAGAGGGTGGAAGAGTATGGAGGAAAAGGGGCTTGAAAAGGCTTAGTGAGCAGTAAAGCCAGAGTGAGCCTGGAGAAATGCAAAGCACACCAAGAGAAGCAAGATGGTGGGAGACAGTGGAACAAAGAGGCCTAATAACTGTTATCCAAACTGAAGGCAAGAGAACTGAGTACCACATTAACATCCTCGTGAGCTGTAAGCATCTTCCCTTCTTAATTAATACCTAATAGGAATTATATTGTATGGTGGGCACTACAAAGGAACTGAACCTTGTGGAAGATGAGCTCCAGGGTGGGAAGAAAGTCTGGAGTGGTGCCCAACTTGTAACTGCCTTCTGCATTTTGTAGGAGACTATCTAATTATGGAAGGTGCAGAGAAAATTATTTTTATAAATAAAAATTATTTAAGGTGCTAAATTATTTATTGCCTCTTTTACTTAAGTTGTCATAAATAAGATCAGCTACCTGATGATAAGCATAGTTGGCAGTGAAGGTAGGGCAGGAGACAAACCACCTAGGGTAGTGGCAGAGCAAATCAGGGATTACTTAGACAATGTAGATACTTTCAGTGGTATAAAAATCCCATTTTCCAAATGGGATAGTGACAGAATTAGTTGAGATAACTTCAGTTATTAGTTGCCTCTAAGAATTTGTGAAGGTTAGGTGTGGTCCCAGATGATTGAAAAAAGGAAAGTTTAGTTTTCATCTTTAAAAGAGAAAGAAGGATCTGGAGAATTAGTCAGCCTGACCTAGATACCTAAAAAGATCATAAAGCCGTTCCTCAAGGATTCTATTGTAAAGCACCTAGAGAAATCACCTAGAGCAAGTCATGACTGACTAACTTTATTTTGTTCTATAATAACGTGACAGGTCAGATGCAGGAAGAACAGTGGATGTGTTATACCTTGGTTTGGGGGGGCTTTTGAAATGGTCTCCCACAACATTCTCATTAACAAGCTAAGGAAATAGAAACAAGACAAAAGTCCTGTAAGGTGAGTACATAACTGGTTAGATCATCATGATCAATGAGTAGTGATGAATGGCTCAATGTCTAGTTGGGAGGAAGGCTCTTCACTGGATTCAGTACTGTTTAACTCTTTGATGGTTTTGATGATAGGCTGGAGTACATGCTTAGCAAATCTGCAGATGGCACCAAATTGGGTCAATTTGCAGAAACACTAGAGGGTAGAACTAGGATTCAGAATGACCTGGATGGACTGGAGAAATGGTCTGAAGTCAGTCAATTAGAACTCAACAGGACAAGTGCAAAGTCCTGCACTAGGGATGGAATAATTGCATACACAAATATAGACTGGGGTATGATAGACTAGGCCAGGGGTTGTCAACCAGGGGTACATGTACCTTCGGGGGTACTTGGAAAGGAGCTAGGGGGTACATGCAGGCAGGCAGGGACAGAGTACTACCACCCGCCACCCCATGCCACTGCTTCCCAGGAGCAGGGGTGGGGGGTGAGGGCAGCAGCTCCCTTCTGCAGGCTGCACAGGTGTTGTCTGGCTGGACAGACATGGAGGATGGGGGGGAACCACACACACACACACACACACACGGAAGCTTACACGCACCAGCCACTGCTGCCAGCCACTACTCTGAGCCGTTGCTGCCGCCACTACCAGCGCATGCAAGCCCCTTCTCCCCTACCTCCTAGAAGGGGTACACTCCTTTAAAAAAGGCTGAAAACCCCTGGACTAGGCTATGATACTGCTGAAAAGGACCCAGGGGTTACAGTAGACCATAAGCGAAATGTGAGTGAACAGTGTGTTCTTGTTACACAGAAAACCCAACAGCATACTGGGTTGTATTAACAGACTTCATTTTGGAATTCCAAGGAAGTGATTCTTCCATTCCGGTCAGCATTGGTGAGGCCCCACCTCGAGTACTGTGGCAGTGTACTGGAGGTTGGACCTTCTATCCGCACAACACCTGTAGCTGCACCAGGGCCAAGGTTCATTTCTGAAGAGTCCCTTTAAAGATGGGCTCCATTGTGCTTTTCAACACAGAGGTGAGCCTTGTTGCCTTTTCCAGACCTTCCTAACCCCTGCTGAGTGATGCACTGGCTGGCACTCTATTCAGCATTCACCTGGAACACCATGCCCAGTTAGGGCCCCACACTTCAAGAAAGATGTGAACAAACTGGAAAGAGTCCAGGAGAGCCACAAAAATGATTAGGGGTCTGGGAAGCAAGACTCATGAGGAAAATCTAAAGAACTAGGGTTATTCAGTTTGGAGAAGAGCAAAGGGCTTTCCTCTGTAGCCATAAAAGACAGGACTTGGAACAGTGGCCTCAAACTCCAGAAGAGGAAATCTAGGCTGTAGATTAGGAGGAAGTTACTATGATGGTGGTCAAACTTTGGAATAGGATACCTAGAGAAATTGTGGCATCTCCATCCTTACTAATTTTCAAGAGCAAGATTGGACAGATGCTTGACTGTAATGGTTTAATTGGGGACAATCCTGTCTCCAGCAGGGGCTGGACTGGATGATCTTGTGAGATCTCTTTCATCCCTACTTTCCTATGATCTTATGGACTGTCCTTGGCTCAGCTCATTTATTTCTACTGAGAGGAAAATGCAAGTTCTGTGAGCTAACAGTTAAAAACAAATCTGGAACAAACTCAAAATCTAAAAATCTTAGATGAGTAGGAGATGGTGAGCTTTATATTATGCAGAATTCTGAGATAATGGGGAGGAGATGAATTATTAAGCACATTTTATAGAGAGTTGAAGAAACCACATGGCTTAAAAATTAACCAAACTGTAAAGTAACCATCAGAGACAGAAAGAAAGAAGATTCCTCTGTGGCCATTGATTTGGGTTAAGGAACATTGCAGATGGACAAAATATATCTGTCTTCATGTATAAATAAGGGGATTGGATGTATTTTTAAATCTTAAATGTGTTTTTTGATAAAGTTGGATTCATTAAATAAATTAAGTTTTAAAAACTGAGAACTTTCACTTCATCTTCCCATTGGAAGTGGTTCTTAACCAATCTTCCTTGTCCCAATGGATCATAGATATGAGAGGATATTCTTCCAGAAGATAAACCTCAGATCCTTGAAGAGTTAAAGTTCATCACTGTTGCTTTGTATCTCAGTTCACATGAACATGGCAGCTTTGGGCATGAGTGTTAAGAACTCAGAATGGTTCACCGTACTAACTGTTAGATACCATATTAACTCTAGAAAAAGCATCAACACACTCTTTTGGTAGCCTTTAGCAGTTCATTATAGAAGTCTAACCTAGAGGAAGTAAAGGCATGCCTTATTTTATTTATCTATTTTTACTTACATAAATCAGACACCAGTGGGGACCCTATATTTGGAAATGTTTCGAGGCTGCCACACAAACTTATCTGGCAGTCCTTGGGCTGATACTACTAAATCACTATTAATGAGTATAAATATCTTTTCCTATTTTCAGTGTGGTAAATAATGTTTCCCTGTTACCAGCTGCAAAGATTTTCCAAAATAGAGAAACCATGAATTTGTGTGGCACCTAAACCATGTTCCCCACCCTGTTCTACTTCCTTTGCTAGGGGGAATTTCACTATTAAGCAATCCAGGGTTAGCCCATGAGACTGAAGTGTCCCATGATTTGCAACAGTCTGCCACCTACAGAAGAGCCAGCTCTCTGTGGGCCCATACCGAATATAGCCATATTCTTCGGGGCAGGAGCATTTTTACCCTTGACTCGGTGCTTGAGCTTACACCACAAGCTGTATTCAGCAGTTCAGTGGTTGTCCTGTGTTAAAGTTCCAAGTTTTACTCATCTCATAGCATCTTGAGGAACACTCGAGTCTCAGTCCCTGGTTCCAAATTATTCCCCACTCAGCCCTTTTTAATCTGGTGCACTACGAAACGCACAGTTAAGTATCACCAGTTTAAGGTGCTGGATGGAGTTAAAGTTTACTCTCAGTCTACAATACCAGAGATATGCAAGCACCTTAGAGGAATGCAGCAGCTGCTTAACAACACATAGCGACATTACCCGTTTGAGTAGCAAGACATACAAAACGCACCAGTAGTGAAAATCACATGAATTTTAAGGGGTCTGTTCAGTCATTGATCTGTCATTCAGATACTCAAGTATTATGTTCCATGGCAGGGGCAAGCTGAGTTGCCCCACGGTGTTGGCATCTCATTATGCTCATACCTACACAGATATGAGTCCAGTTTGTGGTGCCACAACGTGAGATGGGTTAATGGGGATTTCCAGAAATGCTCAGATTTCTGGAGCTCCCTAAAGAAAAAAGTCAATGACATTTTTCCTCACAGACAAGCAAAATGGTTGAGCTGCGCTCAGTTAACTATGAAACGCCTGCTCATAGCAGAAGCTGCTTCTACCAGCCCCCAGTGCATTTCGGTTCTTCTTTTTTTTTTTTTTAGGGAGAGAGGTAGCTGTTGATCTCAGTAATTCCACTGGCTCGTTTAGAAGTAGGATCCTATTAGTTTCTGATAGTTGCACCAGGGATGTACGTGAGGGGTATCGTGCCCTCAATCACAATTTCAGTGGTTTGTTTGGAACACTTGCGACTCCCTTTCATGCTTTTTAAATTCTCTGAAAGGTGCTTCCGGAACTTCTTGGTAAGAAAGCAGTAAATGATGGGGTCCAGCACACAGTTGGTACTCAGCAGGCACAGAGTCACCTGATGGGCATCATTGAGCTGCTGGCGGAGTAGACAGTTTTTCTTCTGCCACACTTCAAGGACTGTCAAGGTCCAAGGGAGATGGATAACATGGTGAGGTACAAAGCATATGACAAATACAGCCAGAACCATGCACACCATCCAAAATGCCCTCTGCTTGACATGGGCACTCCGTCGAGGCTGTGCCGATTTGGAAAGCAGGGTCCTGATAATGATCCCATTAAACCCCAGAATAACCAGGAAAATGATATAGAACATAATGCATATGATCATGTGGATGGCAAGGATGGACATGTTGTCTCCAGTGCTGTCATAGCGCTCAAAACACCGCGTGACATTGCTAGAACCAATTTTCTCTTCTGTAACACCAGAGTCAAAAAGGTAGTATAAAGTACTGCCTGCTATCACAATCCAGATAGTTGCTGAAATGTAGATACCCTTTCTTCGGGTGCTGGATTGAACAGCTTTGATCGGCTTGGTCACTGCCTGGTATCGGTTGTACGTGATGACTGTCAAGAAGGCTACAGAGCAGTAAGTATTAACAAAATATAACCAGCCTGCCACATTGCACAGAAATCCTGGCATGATCCAGTCCCCTCGGTTATAAAAGTAAATGATCCACAAGGGCAGTGTGACCAAGAAGAGCAGGTCAGCTACTGTCAGGTTCACCATGATTATCTTGATTTCATTGAGTTTCCTTGCAGGGTAAACACGGCTGAAAATCCACAGCACATAGCAGTTGGCAACGAAGCCCAGAATGAAGACAACACTGTAGAAGATGGTAAAAAGAGTGTATCGGAACTCTGAGTCTATCTGGCATGAGGTGTTCTGGGTCATGATTGTGGTAGCATCAGATACGAGAGCAACAGGTTCATCTTTTGAGAACATTACACCACCAAATTGAGTCCTCCAGTGCAGAATTTCCTGTGCTCTACTTTTCTTCTTAGGCTACAAACATAAAACAAAAAATAAAGTTATGAGGTGAGGGACACCGCCAACCCCAATGCTGCCTCTATGCTTTCAATTCTTATGCACTCTGACCACAGAAGTTCTTCCCCTCCTGCACCCATTCGCACCTTATAGTTTCATAGTAGCTAGGGTCAGGAGGGACCTGAACAGATCATTTAGCCTGGCCCCCTGCCAGACCCTGATCTCTCCTCTTCTCTAAACATACATCCACCCAGCCCCTCTCCTTCTTCCCTCTCTTCTGTAGTATTCCCATTTCATACCTACATACACTTGTTCTCTCACCCAATTTATCTCACCTCTTCAGCATCACAGACAAATATTATCCCTCCCACTCCATCATTTTCCTTACCTTGCCTTTCTAGGAAACAGAGAGACATCTCTAAAGCATGGGCAGTTTATTCTAACCCTGCTGTTGTATTTTTGATTCAAAACCCACATGAATTGTGCAGCATCTTGATATCTATGAAACGCCTATGATGCTGGTCACATCATAAGACATTAGGCACCAAATGAGTCATATCCTTTAAGATACAGACTGCGCTGGCATCCTACAAGATTTTGTCCAGCTACTTCATCTACCCCTCCAGTCTAGCTGCCCTTTATTGGTTCCTGGATCATCTGACCTGCTCTTGCTCTTTATATGAGTTGCTTCTTCCCTTTACTCTTTTCCTGTTGAGCAAGCAAAACTGTTGCTACATAAATAACAGAAAGATTTTCGTAATTTGCCAACAGCTCTGTGTAACAGCTCTTCTATAGCAACAGGCCCAGAGAGCCTGAGAAAAGCATGCTAGAGCCTGTTTCTGAAGAGCCAGGCAAAGGCTGAAGTTGCTGATTTCACCTATTCGTTGGAGGAAAGGAAATGTTTGTTAAAGAACAAACTAGGGCAGGGGTCGGCAATGTTTTTGGGCAGGGTACCAAAAAACCCTGCAATCTTAACTTGTAAGATGTTGGCATGCCGGGGCAGATGGTGGGGGAGCCATGAGGGGCCCAACCCTTGTAGTGCCAGTGCAGCCCTTGCCTCTTCCCTACTGCCCTCCCTGAGACACACATGCCAAGCAAAATGCTTTCATGCACCACACTCTGGCACCTGTGCCAGGGGTTATCTACCCCTGCACTAGGGTCCTTGAAAAATGGCTTTACTATATACATTTCCTCTGTTCTTCGTCATGAACTAGGAAAGCTGCTGAAGCCTTCCACTGCCTTTTACACTGGCTTTAAGAAAAGGCTCTGGTTAAAGTACATTCAGACCTGTGGCCTATGTAGCACTCTGGACGGCCACTTTGATTAGGCAGTACCCTCAGTGCTCTGTGAGTTACAGTGGTAGTCCCTTCTCCCCCTAAAATACCTCAAAACTGAAAGCAAGCAAAAATCATCTGCTCTTTTAGCTACCATGCTGCCCTGAGGATTTATGCTTAGTTTCCTGGTCACTATAGTCCTCAAGGCCTTTTTTGAGTCTCAAGTTTTCATTATACAACCTCTAATCTTCCAAATATGGCTTACATTCTTTGCATCAGATTCCAAAAGGTGTTGAGGCACAACAGTTCTGTGCATCTTCGTACCTAAAATTTAGGGATATGCGTGTGAGCTCACAGGCAGAATTCAGAAATTCATACTTATTAGACGCCCTATATTCCCTTAACTTGAAAAAAGACATCTAAGTGCCTTTGGTCAGGTTTTGCATTAGCCAGCACATTACAGATGAGGGTGCAGAGGTCAGCCAATAGGAAGTGTGAAAGAGGGGGAAGGCAGAATTGGATCCAGGGGTTGTGCAATGGTGCAATCCCACCCCAACATCTTCCCTGGCCACTGCTGTCCTCAGTTGATCCGGGATGGCCCCCAAAGCTGAACAAGGTGGGCCCTAAAGCTGCTCATAATCAACTCCAGCCACAGACTGTGGCTGTACAGGGTTCTCAGCTCAGCAGGAAACAGCAGCAGCAGTAGGCAAATATCTTCTTCCTGTTCCCAGCCACACCCTGAACGGTCTCCCCCACAAACCAGGAGCATGTGTAGAAGGAAAAACCGACTTACTACTGTCACTGTTGCTGGCTGACTCAGGCACAGGGGGAGTGCCACAGTTTCTCCTGCCCCACTCCAGTAATAGGCTGCAGGGAGTAGCTGCATGGGGAGATTCATAGATGTTGGGGTCGGAAGGGACCTCAATAGATCATCGAGTCTGAGAAAGAGTGCTGGGTTTAGATGACCTCAGCTAGATGCCTATCTAACCTCCTCTTGAAGACCCCCAGAGTAGGGGAGAGCACCACCTCCCTTGGGAGCCCATTCCAGACGTTGGCCACTCAAACTGTGAAGTTCATATGGGCTCAGCTATGGACAGTGGGGGTGGAGTGTAGATTAATTCCTCCAGCACTTGCTTCTACCTAGCAGGGGGCACCTGGATGGAGCAGGCACTGGAAGGAGGAACCTGCAAGCCACTGTCATTGTCCCCTGCAGAGACTTGCACCCTGAACAGCTGCTCCCTGCAGCTGGAATGGGACAGGAATGACACCAAGGCTCTCACATGCTTGGGTCAGCCAGGGACCGTGGCAGTGACAGTGGCTGTGGCAGGAAGGTTCCCCTTGCACCTTTGTGCACTAGCTCCATTCCTGGCTCCCCAGTATCTCTCTCTGGTCAAGGACTCCAACCACATCTTGCCCCATTCTCATATGGTCTGAGGGGTGGTGTGCTGAACCCCACTTTTATAAACCCTGGATCTATCCACAGAGGAAGGTGTCTAGCATTCTATTCGTCCCCTGAAGTTAAGCAGCAGTGATTCAGCCTCTTGTAGCCCTAGCTCATGCATTGCTGATAGGTAGGAATTTAGTGGCATAAACCCCTGACATGGGCATTAGTACAGAAATGTACTTCTGCTTGAATTGGGCGTGAGTTTATGCATCTGATTAATATTATGTGTAGCCTGAATGCTTCTACTGATGATGACAAAGTAGAACCAGTCCTCTTTCCATTCGATTAAGGAGAAAGGCTGTAACCAGCTTTTTTCCACTACTGTGTTATGTCATATTAGTTTTCCCCACACATTTCTCATTTACTTTCTCACTTTTATCTGCTTACATGTTTCCCATTAAGCCTTTCCACACTTTGAAAAAAGAAATAGCCATACCGGAGTTATAAAAGTATACATGTAAAGTATTAATATAATTGGCTTTTGAGAGCTATAAGTCCCATATGGTCATTATTTTTCCCAAAGTGGAGAAAGAACTTATGAAAAAAAGTGTAAACAGATAAAAACAGGAAAGTACATGAGAACCTTTAAATTTATGCATGTAAGGAAAGGATATTGCTTAGAGGTTATAAGCTATCTTTTGATGTGAGATATGCCTATTTCATTATTCATCACAGACACTTCTTTGTTTCTTTCTCCATTCAAATGGTTTTTCAAGTGCTTCTGAAATATTCAGAATCTTTCATTTTGACCTAGAAGATGTGAGCCTTAGATCACAGAATCATAGAGAAGTAGGGCTGAAATGGACCTTCATAGGCCATCTAGTCCAACCCTTTGACTGAGGCAGGATCATTTCTATCCAAACCATCCTATGAAAATCTGCTGTCTAACCTCTTAGTAACATTACACAGTAAGCCCTGACATAACACAAGACATAACATCCTAACCTGCCAAGGTAAAGCAGGGGAACCAGGGCAGCCAACATCCTGATGCTGTAGAGGTTGTTGATATACACTCAAGAGATCCTAGGAAGAGAGCCATGCCTCCTTCCTCCTCCCCAGACTCTGTTACAGAGAAAGGCAAAAGCTCCCACAGTCCGTACCAATCTGACTATGGGGTAAAATTCCTTCCCAAACCCAACAATGGCAATCAGTCTGACACCAATTCGAAGGGCACAACCTTCTAGCCAGGAACCTCCCAGCTCCAAGTGGGAACCAGCATAGCCCAGAAGCATGGGAAATGCCCATAGTAGAACATAGGCATAGCTATACCTAGATTGTCCCTGACCAGTGGCTGTCCAACTTCTTGAACACTTTCAGTGATGGAGAGTCCACAACTTCTCTAGGCAGTGTTTTCCACTGCCTCACTGTTCTAACAGTAAAGAAGTTTTTCCTGGTATCCAGTCTAAACCTACTTTACTGCAACTTCAAGCCATTGCTTCATGTCCTATTCTCTGCAGGAAGAGAGAAACAGTATTCTCCTTCTTTTTGGCAGCCCTTCAAGTACTTGAAGACTATTATCATTTCTCTTCTTAATCACCTTTTTCACAAACTGAACATACCTAACTCCTTCAACCTCTCCTCCTATGACTTGCTTCCAAGCCCTTTACCATCTTTGTCGCCCATCGCCGGACCCTTTCAAACTTCTCCACATCCTTTTGACAATGTAGAACCCAAAACTGCACACAGTACTCTAGATGAGGCCTAATTGGTGCTGAGTAGAGAGACATTATCACCTCTCCCATCTTTCACCTAATGTTTTTCTTGATGCATCTGAAAACTACATTCACCTTTTGTGCAGCTACATCGCATTGCAGACTCATTATTGAGTCTGTGATCTGCCATGACTCCCAGATTCTTCTCCATAGTGTTGTCATCCAACCAGATATCACCCATTTTGCATTTGTGTTTTTGATTATTCTTCCCCAGGTGTAGCACCTTACACTTGTCAACACTGAACTTCATCCTGTTAATTCCAGCCCAGCTTTCCAATCTGTTGAGATTCTTCTGAATTGCACTCCCATCCTTCCCAGTTTAGTGTCATCTGCAGACTTGTTCAAAAAGCTTTCTATAACAGCATCCAAATCATTAATAAAACATTTGAATAACACTGGGCCCAATACAGGACCCTGTGGGAATTCACTCCCATTCTGGCACAGTTTCATTTATAATCATCAGTAATTTCTATTTATCATTTCCCCTAATACTGGTGGAACTGAAAAACCAATCATTAGCATTGCTAAATGTGACTGTGTCATCCAGGTTTTTTTCCAAATATATTTAACTTCTGCCTTTTATGCATCTTAATTGACTACTGGTCCACTAAACTTGTTAAGTCTAGGTCCATTACCCTCTGGCCTACAGACCAGATTTGGCCCACGGAACTGTGTCATCCGACTTGCAGGGCTCCCTGTGAGTCTGGAATTTTTGCAGAGGAGGAGTGGTGGGAGCATTAATTGCTGTTCCTTTGCTACCACATTTCTGGACCCATGAGGAGCTATGTGATCTCGGTAATATGGCCCTGCATGCTAGATCATATCAGCTCATGTGGTTGGGCTGATGTGCAGCCAGATCCAGTTGCACTGGTTGGCCTGGTACACAAGGCCAGGCCAGCACATGAGATTGTAATCATGAACCAAACCCACATGCCAGCCTTATATGGGACCTGGCCTGTGGTGTAACCTAGGCCCATCAGGCCAGAGGGGTGGGCCACTGACCTAGACTAGTGATGCTCCAGGTTTTGGCCCCATATACCAGATAAGCCTTTGGCAAGGCTTTTGATATGGCCTCCCACAACATTCTTGCAAGCAAGCTAAGGAAGTACGGATTGGATGAATGAACTGTTAGGTGGATAGAAAACTGGGTAGACCATTGGGTCAGAGGGTAGTAATCAATGGCTTGATGCATAGTTGGCAGCTGGTATCAAGAGGTCAGACTGGGATCCAGTTTTGTTTCATAGATTTCCTAGACATTAGGGCTGGAAGAGACCTTGAAGATCATCAAGTCCAGCCCCCTGCCCCAGGGACAGGAAGTCAGATAGGGGCATAGGATCCCAGCAAAATAAGCATCCAAACGTTTCTTAAGTGAGTCCAGAGTAGGTGCCTGTACCACTTCTGGAGGAAGTCTTGTTCAGTACCTCCATCAATGACCTGGAAGAAGAGATGGAGTGCAAGTTTGCAGATGAAACCAAGCTGGGGCAAGGAGTAGATACACTGGAGGATAGGGCTAGGATTCAGAGAGACCATGACAGATTGGAGGATTGGACCAAAAGAAATCTCATGAAGTTCAAAAAGAACAAGAGCAAAGTTCTGCACTTAGGACAGAACAATTCCATGTATAGGCTGGAGGCTGACTGGCTAAGCAATAGCTCTGCAGAAAAGTCTCTGGGGGTTACAGTGGACAATAAGATGAATATGAGACAACAGCATGCCCCTGTTGTGAAGAAGGCTAATGGCATACTGGGCTGTGTTAGCAGGAGCATTGCCAGCAGATTGAGGGAAGTGATTCTTCCCCTCTTCCACACTGGTAAGACCACATCTGGAGTTCTATGATTGGTTTTGGACCTCCTTCCCCACAACACACACATTACAGAAAGGATGTGGACAAATTAGAGAGAGTTCAGCAGAGGGCAACAAAAATGGTGAGGGAGCCAGGGAACATGATTTATAAGAAGCGGCTGAGGGAACTTGGTTTATTTAATTTGTAGAAGAGAAGATTGAGAGGGGTTTTAATAGCAGCAGGAAAAGAATGCCCAGGGAAGTTGCGGACTCTCCTAACCAACTACCTAAAGGGTGGTTTCAAAGAGGATGAACTAAACTATTCTCAGTGGTGCAAGTGACAGAACAAGGAGCAACGGTTTCAAGTTGCAGCAAGGGCAGCTTAAATTAGATATTAGGAAGAACCTTATCACAAGGAGGGTAGTAAAACACTGGAACAGGTTACCCAGAGAGGTGGTAGAATTTCCATCTTTGGAAGCTTTTAAGACCTAGCTAGACAAAACCTTGTCTGGTATGATATAATTGGGGTTGGTCCTGCTTTGAGGACTAGATGACAACCTGAGGTTCCTTCCAACCCTAATGATTTTCTGTGTTTTCTATGATTCTATAAAATGACATGGATGAAACACCAGGATCAAGCTCCAAGGCCTCACACTGCCTCTGCCCTTCAGTTTCCTCCAGTGGGATAATATTTACGTTTAACAGCACTGGGAAGAAAGATGATTAAATAAGTTAAAACAGTTGGAAAGCCTCCACTGAAAGTGCTGGAAAAATTCAATATGAAGTTAGTATACTACATTGTTTGAGAGGTACCTAATTTTCTAGTCCTGATAGCTTAAAACTTGAGCTAACAAAGGGCCTGATCCCTTTGTTGGACCCTTTGTTTGTAAACTCCTTAGACAACACAACAGGTAATATTACACACTGATCCCAAGAAAAAATTCACTCCACTCACCCTCATCTGTATCTTGTGAGGTTCATTGTAGACACTGAAGACAGAGCAAGGGGGAGGCTGTGCCACAAGCATTCTGGATAGCAATGAAATGCCCTGGAGGTACCTCACAGCCGGAGCTGTGCCTAATCATGGCTCAGCCAGTGACACAAGGAGCCACCTGAACTTTCCTCCACAGATTTTTGGCTGACCCAACAAGTGTGTTTACCCTAGATTTGTCTGTGACTCTTCCTAAAGTGTTTACACAAAATCTAATTTCCTCATTGTAGCCTTTTCTGTGCCCCCAGTCACTCTCTGTGCCCATGGACATCTGGTTCTGCTTCCAACACTTAGGTTCTTCAGTCTCCTTGCAGAATAAGGAAGCTGGATCTGGCTCCGGACCTGTGGCCGGACATCTCTCTCTTCTGAAAGTACTCCGAGAAGCTTCCTCGTTATGCCCTCTCTCATGACTTGATTGATTCATCTGCTGGCCAAGGATGACTGTGTTCCATCTGCCAGGTCCTGGCACAGCCTTTTCTTGCTTTTTCCATAAAAAGGTGCTAGAGTGCATTCAGTGCTGGCACAGAACTGATTCGGACTACTTCCAGCTGCTGCTGTATGGCTAGACCAGACTGGACTGGTGTTTGCACCTTTTTATACTAACCCCATTTTCCTTCTTCCTTCTGCACATGAAGCAATTAGAACGCGTGCATCAAAAGAAAGAGGAGACCTTGTGGAACTGGAGTGGGGACTGTAACCTATCAGCAACTGGAGTGAGCATGTGTGAACAGCCAGGCTGAGTGAGGGGTAGTGAAGTGTGAAATGTAGGCAACCAGGGCATATGGGGATTAATTTGGCCAATCATGTGGCCATAGCATAACCTTGGTTCTGTACACAGCCCCCTTATTTGGGTGGTGTTTGAGCAGATTGTGGGGAGCTGCCAAGCTGCTACCCTGTCTGCCTCCCAAATTCTTCCCAATCCACAAATCTCCCCCTTCCACCCCCAGATTGCTCCCCTGTCAACCCAATTGCCCCCTCTGCCCCCATCAGCCTCTCCATCCCTGGATCACTGCCCTGCTTCCCTGATCCACCTATCCACCGAAGACTGATAGAGGTGCAGGGGGGAGGGGGATGGTGTTCCCCTTCCCTGCTTGCTCCAGTGATCTCTGCAGACCACGCTGCCAGATCAGCCTCCACTATGCGTTGCAACTGAAGAGCAGGCAAAGGAACAGATTGGGAGACCAGGGAGCTTCTAGGCAGCTGCAGGGCCTGGTGGGGACTGGATCTGGGTACATACGGATGGCCCGGGCTACAGGGAGCCTGGGAACAGGCTGGGCGGGGGAAACCCCCTCCTCTCCCACCACTGCTCTCAGATGGATTGGGGTGGCAAGGGAGTGATCTGGGCCAGGGCATGGGGTGGGGGGTGGATCACGGGGACCCGATCACAGAATTCACAAGATAGGCATTCACAAGATGTGATTCACAAGATAGGCATTTCCCCATGTGCACACTTGTGGGTCACTCAAATCTTCACCACGCCTAACCCCAAACAAAACAGATGGAGGAAGAAATGACCAAAGATGGTAAAGGGCTTGGAAGCAAGCCATAGGAAGAGAGCCTTTTATTCATTAATCTAAGGGTTAGAGTACTTGCCCAGGGCCTGTCAGACCCATGTTCCATTAACTCTTCAGTGTTGGGTATTTTGAATTCACTTCCTCCTCACGGCTTAACAGCATGCCCTCCACAGCTGAGTTACCAGGTATTTTGAAGCAAAACTCTCACTCTTCCCTGTGGAAGTCATTCCATTTTGTATGTTTGTATGAAACTTTAAGGACTCACTGGGGCAGAGAGACACAGCCAGTGATTAGGATACTGTTCAGGCAGGGGCCGATCCAGAGGGATTGCTGGAGTGCAGTTGCATGCTGCACTCCGCTTGCTGTTCTGCCTGCTGCTACCATGGAGGGTTCTGCATATCTTGTTGCGGGGGGTGCAGCCACCCTTGCAGTGCTAGTCACTGCTCCTGCATCCCCATTTAAAAAAAATCCTTAAAGCTCCTAGGCCTTCATGAGATGGTTATGGATTCTAGTCCTCTTCAAATGGACTGCATGTTGTATTATTTAAGTCTCTGTTATGAATGTAGCCCTATATAACCACAAACAATACTCTTAATGCCCCATTCAGTGATCGCCAAGCATCTAACATTTTCACATGGAGGAATAGAAGCACACACAGAGAAAATGGTTTCTGAGTTTAAATAGTAGAACAATGGAAAAGCTGGTAACTTAGCCCGACAGCCTGATTCCCACTCCAGTACTCTCTCCACTGGGACATGTTATTTCATAAAGAATAGAAATACCATTTACATGGTGTGGCTCAAAGCTTGTAGGAATAGAAGCCATGCTAAGAAATACAGGACGACTGCAGTAAAAAATTCCATCCGAATAGTACCATCAAAACTCAGTCCTTACTTACCAGAATCAAGTGGATTCATTGTGATGTCTGTGGTCTCAGGCTTTGTGGAGCAGTGGTCTGCAACGTATTTCATTTGGCAAATTCATATCCATGTTCACCCACCTCATCCTAGGGCTGCAAGTGCCCCTCTTGTGTAGTTCATCAGAATTGCAGAAGTAAAAGGATTGTGAGAGCTGCCTGCAAAGTCATTAGAGAACAGGAAATTCATTGTGACAGCATTACCAAGAATATAAGATGCAGAGGAAAGAAAAGAGCTTAACCACAAGGGAAACCCTGACGGATTATAAAAACAGCACTTCATGGCTCCTAACAACTTTGTTCCTAAAACAGTGAGGAGTCACATGTGTCTTTTGGAGGCCAGGTAGGACTTGACTGCCTGATTCTGGCTGAATGAGAACCAACCATAGCTTTGCATGTATAGCATGTTTAACCAGCTGTTTTTACTTTACAAATCCAAGCAAATTAGAGGCAAAAAAATAGGTTGCTCCATGGAAAGGCTCAGATTTCCAAAGGCAACTGGGCTAGTTCTCTAGGGCAGTCTCCTTTACAACTTTAGCCAGTGGTTGAGAATCCAGCCATTTCAGGTCTACTGCTGTGTAAAGGGATCTTCAGGGGATAGTGAGCCACTGTAAAAACTCTTATACCACTACCTCCCAATGACCCACTAAAGAAAGTATGACTGGAGGAAAGAGGACTTGGCCTGAGATGTTGCTTTGCCTTGCAATACACACCTATTTGAGCAGAGCTGGGGGCAACCTAAAGCAGTCTGAAGACCACTCTGCATTACTCCTAGGAACTGGTTTAGTAGGCAGGGCCCCAGGATCCAAGGAGCAGAGGGACCTGTGCCTAGACACCTCTCCTGATGCAACCAGGATCTGACCTAGTAAATCCAAAGTGGTGGTTTCTATCTAGCCATTTTAACTGAGTAGCAATGTTCACACGTAGGATAATATTAGAGTCTCTCCAGAACAGGCTTCAGGGCAGTGAACTCAAGCTGTCCAAGAGCTCACTATGACTATAGGTCACTATAGACTAATTCCACAAAGGAATCTGCCTACTAGAATAAACAGTCTCAAATCAGGCATCCAGACTATGTTGTGCATGAGAAGAGTTGGGAACCAATGAAGAGGATCTAGCGGCTAACATCCTGAGCAAGGGATCACCTAAACTGGCCAACAGGAACTGCTGATGACAGAGGCAAGGCCTCTCAGAGTTGTTAGGCAGCTAACGCTGAGGTAGACGGAGGCACCTATATGTACTCAAATCTACTGCTGGAGTTCGATTTGTAAATCAGCTCAGACCTTTCCTAGGAAAACACAAGGAAGTCTTCTTTCCCCCTGTAACAGGCTGTAGGCTGGCAGCTTGGATCAATTAGCTAGATGACAAGATGCTACTCAGTAACGGGCCTCTGTTGGCAGGCAATTAGCAATAATGACTGGAAAAGACTGGTTGATCATAAATAAAAGAACAGGGCTAGGAAGTAAGTGGAAGAGGGGTAAATGGTTGGCTGTTGAGGGAGGAGTCTTTGAAGAAATATTATAGGGCGAGACCTAACCGATACTGGGAGTGTTTCCATTGGCTTGTTTGATATCTGTAACTGAACCCTACGGTGCAGGCTATCCCTGGGGTTTTGAAGCCTGTGTTGCTGGGACCAGATTAATGGCACATTCATTTGGATTGTTTTGCTTTTGGCTCCAGAGGCAGCACACTACGTCAACCTGGCTCACCCAATGTCTGTAGAGATTGGGCACTTCAGGGGAGCCTTTTTGGTGACTTTTATCTTAAAGCTGACTGAATTGGCTTTAGCTAAAAGTGCCAAAAAGCCCTGCTGATGTGCCTGCTCTTTTCCAGATGCAGCAAAGTACTTGGGTTGAAGTAATGCACTGCTTCTTCAGTATACTGCAGTGCAGTTTTGGGGGGGGCTGTTGGTTGTTTGGTGTTTTGTTTTTTTT
>JAGPOW010000145.1:7679310-7705749 GCA_030014935.1 Caiman crocodilus
TTTTTTTTAAATATCTCCAAGCAGCCATAAAAAATAAGGAACTCACAACCAAACAGCCTCTGGTACTCCTGCCCTTAACAGGATTTTATGAGATTGAAAGCTCATCACTTCCCCTACACTGGGCACTATGGCTATGCGAAATGGGCCCTATTCGATTTGGATTTGGCCCAAATCAGGGACGGTGATTCAAGTCGTTGATTTGGATCACTGTCCTTGATTCAATGTGGCCGAATCTGAAGATTCAATGTTGATTCAGCGAATCAGGGATTCGTACTTGAGAATAACTTTAAAGGATTTTTTTTTCTACACACCTGGAGGTAGCAGCGTGGCTCATGATCACTGCAGTGCTGGGGCAGATGGAGCATCCCACAGGAGTGCGGGGGGAGGCGGGGGCTCTATGTGCTCGGGGGCAAACCCAGAAGTGGACTGGAAGTATTTCTGATCCGCTTCCGGGTCTGCCAAGGAACCCTCCTCCCCGTACCTCCCCTGGCTCGGCGATCGGCTACCAGGAGGCACCAGTTGCCGAGCCAGAGAAGTGTGGGGGGACCCCCCCCCATGCTCCCCAGTTGACCTGGACATGGACTAGAAGTGCTTCTGGTCCACTTCCAGGTCTGCTGCCAAGCGCGCTGGAGAGCCCTGTGGGATGCTGCATCTGTCCAGCACCACAGCGTTCAGAGGCCCTGCTACCTAGACATATGTAGAAAAAACATTTAAAGCTGTATCTGTGTCCAGACTGCCACATCTATCTGAATCGATTCGTAGAGATTAAGGGCCCTCTGATTCGATTCGGATTCAGAGATTCAGTCACCAGATCGGGCCAAATCTCCACTGAATTGAATTGGGGACCAAAGCATCACACAGCCCTACTGGACACAAAGAAATGCATGTGCTCTGATAGTCTGCAACCCTGGGCTACAGCAGCAGTAGAGGGCAAGGCAGGCAGCTCGGGGACAGAGGCAGAACCATCCTACATTCATGCTAAAAGTGAGAAAGATTGGAGAAAGATGAGCCCCATGGGAGCTGGGTGCTCTCCCTGTACTGTCACTGACCAACATCCATCCCTTCCCCATGTGTCGCTGCCACAACTCTTCCAACCTCTGTGCCTCACTGCTTCCCCTGCATATGATCTGCCTGTGTGCCGTTCACCAGCCACTTCCTTACCTCAGCTGGCCCGTCGCAACCTCTCTGCTGTGCTACTGTTTGGAAGAGGTCATAAAAGGAGACTGTAGAGCTGTATTCAGAGAGGAGATGCACACACGCAGAACCTGAGTCCCTGTGAGTATCTGTCCTTATTGCTTTCCTGTCCTTCAGCTCATTGCATAACACCTAGCATTAGGTTTGCCAGGGAAGGGACTAAGTTGCTAAGTTCATGAGCTGAGCAAGAACATTTCATAGGATCATAAGAAAGTAGGCCTGGAAGGGACCTCAGAGTTTTATATTGTAAACACCCTGCTCAAGGAAGGACCATCCTTAGTCAGGAAGTTCTTCCATATTGCCAATCTAATTTTCCTCTGCTGCAGCTTAGGACTATTGTTCCCAGTCCTGACTCTTACAGCCCCAGAGAAAAACCCATCCCTGTCTTGTCTATAAACACTGTTCAGGTATTTGAAGACCCTATCAAATCACCCAAGTCTTCTCTTCTCCAGACTAAAAGAACCCTAGTTCTTTTAGCTTTCCCTTTTAAGTCATGCTTTTCAGACCCCTAATCATCATTACTGTTCTCCACTGGAATTTTTCCATTCTGTTCATGTCTTTCTTGAAGCGTGGGCCCGATATTGGACACAGTACTCCAGATAAGGCCTCACAAGTGAGGAACAGAATGAAAAAATAACTTCCCTTGTTTTACACATTACACTCCTGTTAATACAGCTCATTATGCTATTAACCTTTTTTAAAACAAGAGAAAAAACATTGGTTTATATTCAGCTTATGGTCTACAGTATTATACAGGGTATGCCTCTTATCAAACTGTTAAGCCCCCCCACCCCTTCCCCATCCTGACAGATGCATGGCTCCCTGGCTGCAGAGGCACTGGTAAGTGGCTTGAACTGTGAGTGTGGGGCCCTTAAGAGAGTTGGTGGGAGGGTTTTGGCAGGGACCCTGACAGAGCAGAAATTAGTTATGAACTCCTTAAACAGTGGTTAATTAGGCTTTTAATGCCTCTGCAGCTTCATGAAGCTTTTCTAATGACTGGAGAAGATAAGCCTTGGGTACTCTACACTGAAAGCTTGACTGGGACAAGAAATTAGAAGTTCCTGCTCCAGAGAAAATCTTAGCCAGGACATAGTATAGAACTAGCAAAAGCAGTACATTTTTGTACAGATTTTCATGGAAATAGACTGTTTTAAAACAAATTCTCCCTGGTGTCATGTGCTATTGCTTCAGTCTCTTCGAGGCAGAATCTGCCCTTTTGCTGCAACAATAAACATGTTTCAAAACATGCTGCACACTCTTCCTGAAATGTACATGTGCCTGCACCCCCCCGACACTTTAGTTCCTCTATTTTCACAGTAAACATGATCTTTCAAAAACAGATGAAAAATCTCTTCTCTAAAGTGTGTTCAGCCAGTCTTGAGTTTCTTATGCACAAGCCCCAAAGCACCAGCTTTGTAATTCTGAACTCTTGTGTTTACACATGGTTTTCTCAGGGTTTGCTGGTGTTTCCTTTGTCCTTTTGGCCTTCTGATCTTCAGGGGGAGCATCAGTGGCTTTGTGTTAGCGCTGTTAGAGGCATTTGTTCTGGTTCCCATCCCTCTAGTGTTGGTAGGAATTAATTCTCCAAGCCACACTTTCCTTCTTTGAAAGTGTTGGGTGAGATCAATTAGGACATTGGCATCTCATCATCAAGAACTGGCTTTCAACAAAATGAAAACTTAACTTCATATAAATGTTACAAGTTCAAATGAAACCCCATGCTTTAAAGTGCTTAACAAATTTAAACCTCATAACCACACACCCAAAATCAGAAGAGCCCATGCTCAAAGCACACACAGTTTCAAACGTTTGATTACAGAAGATGAATCTCACTCTCGTGCTCTCTCTCCTTTAAAAAATGTACCCCATGTCTTTACCCTGCAGTGAAAGCTACATGTTTGTTCTCAGTTTTCCATTCTCAGTGATTAATTCATTTTAAAGCAGGCTATTTCCATGGAAGTCTACAAAATGTACTGCTTTTGCTAATTGTATCCTATATCCTGGCTAAGGTTTTCTCTGGAGCAGGAACTTAAAATTTCTTGTCCCAGTCAAGCTTTCAGTGTAGGGTACCGGAGGCTTATTCTCTTCATAGATCACTCCATACAAAGCAGAATTTGGGTCTTCAGAAAAATGAACGGTTTATAATCGCTACGCCCTGAGCTAAATGTTTCTCAGTGAGGTGCAGATGATCCATAGAGTACCCCAATGCAATAATAGCTGGTAGAACACTTTTACACACACAGCTCAGTACAAGGTCCCCAAACTGTCCTGTTTATATCCTTATCTGTCCAGTGCACACTCATGGCTTCCTTCCTTGGTGCGGCTAGGAGACGGGGACCTTTTGAAGACTGCATGGGCTTTTTCAAGCAATTTTTCAGTATGCCACAACAACAAACACAGATGAGAGATTTCATGACGATTTTGCGTTCCTCTACATGCGACGGGACCTAGTAATTCAATTCCTAGTCGTCTTCTAAAAAGCCAAAGAATCATTACCTTCCCCTGAAACACTCTGTCATTAAAAGAGTTTTGTTTTTCCAATATTGGGGTTACAGATCTATTGATGTGCTGTCTTTCTGGTGTCATTAGAAAGGCTTCATGTAGCTGCAGAAGCATTTCAAAGGAAAAAGCCTAATTAGCCACCATTTAAGGTGTTCATAGCTAATTTCTGCCCTGCTAGGGTTTCTCCCAAAACCCTCCCACCAACTCTCTTAAGGGCCTCACACCCACAGTTCAAGCCACTCACCAGTACCTCTGCTCCCTCAGAGAGATCTTCTTCCTATTTGGCATCCAGCACAAGGTGTCCCTCTTCTCCAGAATCAGCACCTTCTCTAGGAGTCTGGGTATCGGGCATCTCGGGCAACCCTTGAGTTAGGGGGCTACTCCTTAATCTCTCTCTCCTCGGAGCTGTCCCTACAGTAGCATTTTCTTGGCAGGTATCTGATAAGCCTTGGTGGTAAAGCAGGAACAAAGAGCCTTACCAGGGTAGTGTAAGAATCCATATTTGTCTCTGCCATGGTCCCTAGGCCTGTTTTGGGAGTCCGGGAATCTGTCTTGAGCACTGAATTCTCATCCATGGTGCTGCTGAGAGATGCTGGAATACTGCCTGGGCTTCCATAGTATAAGAATCCATGTTTGCTTCTGCCTGAACTAGCGCGGTCTCCAAAGACATGTGGCCTGCTTTAGAGGGTTTTCCAAGAGGATTTGTTGGGAAGCCAGACATTTCCAGTCTAGGTCCCACCTCTGTACTTGCTCCAATTAGTTCAGTGCCAGTCTCAGGGAGGTCCAATGACCCAGAAACCCCTGCCCATTGGTTGAGGGTGGTGGGGCAAGTTGTTAGAGGGGTCACATTAACTGGTAGGGCATGCCAGTGTTTTGTGGCCTATGGAGGCAGAACTTCTGAGCCCCTGGGGCAGGCCATGAAGCAGGACTGTGTCCCAGTCAAGGGGCAGGCCTGCTGATGTGATGGAGCAGGGGACTCTGGGACCAACATGGTGGCAAAAAGGTGGATTTTAGGGCAGGGTGTGTGGACCTTCTGATGTCCCAGGCCATGTGATGGGGACAGGGTATTCCCGGACAAACACAGCAGGGAGGGGGCGTGATTTCTGATGTCACAGACCATGTGCCAGGCTGGGACTTCAGTTTTGAAGGTTGCAAACCATCTCTCAAAAGGGGTACTTCTGGGGCAAAGGGTGGGACTTCTGGTTGCAGAACTCACGGGTTAGGGATGTGACAGCTGGTCCCAACATTGCAGCCAAGTGGCAGGGCACCTATCAGAGGGTGGGGCTTAACTCTTTGACAAGAGATGTATCCCTTACACTACTGTCTATAGTGGGGGTAGGCAACTCCTGGCACGTGTGGCAGTCGAAGGCATTTTGGTTAGCACGTGAGCCTCTGGGTGGATGGCAAGGAAGGTGCTGGGGCTACACAGCAACAGCAAGGATTAGGTGCCTCATCATCCACCCCTGCCACACCAACATCTTACAAGTTGTCATTGTAGGTGTTTTTGGCACTCTGCCCAAAAATGTTGCCGACCCCTGATCTATAGTAACTTTCAGGTCCTTCTCTGTAATAATACAGCCTAACCAGTTATTTCATAGTCTGTATTCCTGAATGTAATAGTCTTGTCCCAAGTGCAGGGCTTTGTACTTGTCTTTGTTGAATCTCATTTGATTGATTGAGAACCATTGTTCCAGGTCATTCTGGATCCTTGCCCTATCCTCCAGAATGTCTACAACTCCGCTCAACTTTATGTCATGCATGAATTTGCTAAGTATGCACTCAGTCACATTGTTCGAATCATTAATGAAGATATTAAACATTACTGGATGTAATGAAGACCTCTGGGGAAGCCTCACTTGATACCTCCTCGCAACTAGGCACAATGATCTAGCCTGTTATGTACCCACTTTACAGTACCTTCATATAGTATGTATTTCCTTTAGCTTGTTGAAGAGAATGGTTTAGGGGACAATGTCAAAAGCCTTGTTAAATAAAAGTACATCACATCCTCCCCCTTCACAGAACTTGTCACCTTACTGTAGAAGGAAATCAGGTTTTGTCAGGTACGATCACGATCTTGCTCTTGGTATCTCCATGCTGGCTGTTCCTGATGACATTTTCTCTGCTAAGTGTTTCACAATAGATTCCTCAAGAACCTGCTCCATGATTTTTCCAGGTATCAAGGTCAGGCTGACTGCCTTATAATTTTCCAGATCCTCCTCCTTCCCTTTATTAAAGATAGGTACTGATTTTCTTCTATGATAAGGTGACAGGTTCCGTGGATGGGGAGACAGCACTGGATGTGATATACCTTGATTTAGCAATGCTTTTGACATTAGTCTCCTGCAACATTTTCATTGACAAGCCAAGGAAAGAGACCAGATGAAAGCACTGTAAAGTGCATACATAACTGGTTGAATCATTGTGCTCAATGTGTAGTCATGAAAGGCTCAATGTCTAGTTGGGAGAAGGTCAACTGAAGTTGACCAGTTGATCAACTGAAGTTCCCCAGGGGTTTTCACTGTGTCCAGTAGCGTTTAATATCTTCACTTGCCATTTTTCCAATCATCTGGGATCTCAACCAACCTCTGCAAGTTCAAGAGGATGGCTAATGGCTTTGAAATTACCTGAGCCAATTCATTTAGTACCCCAAGTTGCATCCCAGTTGGCCTTGCCAACTTGTAACCATCTAACTCCTCTAAGTAATCCCCAACCTGTTCTGTCACTGCTATAGATTTTTTGTTTCCTTCCCTACCTTTGCTGCCAGCTGTACCCAATTTCAGTCTTCATGAATAAGGTCAACTACCAGATGTGAAAAAAGCATTAAAATAATTCAGCCTTCTCTGTCATCCATAATTTGAATGCCTTCTACATTTCATAAGGGATCTATGGTCTTTTTGGTCTTTTTCCTCTTGGTATATTTGGAGAATTCCTCTTATCTCTTATGTCCATTGCCAGTTGCATCCCAGCTCATGCTGTGACCTCCCTAATTTTCTCCCTGCATGCCCATGCAACATCCTAATTCTTCCCTAGGAACATGACTAAGTTTCCACTTGTTGTACAATTCCTATTTGAGATTCAACTCATTGAAGAGACTGCTGTCTTTCCAGGCTGGTCGTCTCCTGTTGCACTTCTGTTTCTTCTGCTGCATTGGGCTAGGTTGCCTTTCCACCCCTAAAAGGGCCTCCTTTAAGTTACAGCCAGCTATCCTGGGTGCCTTTCCCTCACCTCAGACTTGCCTTCCAGGGGATCCTGCTTACCAGTTTGTTGAAGTCTGCTTTTCTGAAGTCCAGCATCTTTCCAGCAATCTACTCCTTCCCCTTAGGATTTGGGGGCACCTATATATGTGCATTAAGGCTACTCTGACATGCTGTAATAACAGAGCAGGCTTGATTGAATCTACTGGAGTGTGGTAATTACCACTCTCCAGCAGATTCCAGTGTCATGTGTATCACCATCCCCATGTTGAAATATGTCAGCAGGGGCACTAACTAAAGCTCATTCGAGCTTTTAATTAGAGACTTTTTAACTTTGTTAATTAGAGCAACTCTCAGGAGACAGCTGGGGGGGGAGGCGCTCAGTCGATGAGGACTGAAGCATTGGAAACTTCCATTTTTTATAGTCCTTTGACAGTGTTCTACACAATTACTTACTAGAGAAAAATAAAATTTGGGAGATCAGGATTCCTGAATGTTTCCTTGCTGATAAGATTGTAGAGCAGCAGCCAATTAGAGGAAGGAAGGAGATACACATTTCTGGCAAGTCTTTTGCAAATGGCAGTATGACAGAGTGGATGGCATCTGAGGTCTAGCCTCATGGCTGCTTGAAAAGGACCCTTTGCAAGCATTCCGTTCACTGATAGGAAAACTGGGGGCATGATATTGTTTTCAGAGAATATGAGGTCTTACTCAACAGTTTAGGAAAAACAAAATTAGTAGATGCTGCGGTGCGTAAATGTGAAACCAGAATATTTAGCTTCTAGGTCAGCGCACTTCCTTTCAGCTTCAGGGTACTTTGAGCAGCAGTTTCCGTCTCATGCATAAATATCAATTAAAAAAATATGTTTAACTTATTGTAATTACAATACTTAAACAATTAATCAGTATGGCAACCCCTGGCTTGGCTCACATGGGGTTGCTCTGACCCAGCCTGCAGGGTGCCCCTTCCCGAGCTGGCACCAGCGGGGTACTTCCAGCCCTCTAAAGTGAGGAAGGAACTCAGAGATTCCCTGGGGCCCTGGCTCCCCAGGGCTCTACCTCATGATATGCCAGGCAGGTGGGTGGGTCCTCTCTGGGCCTGGGTGCAGATTGGGCCATGGGGAGGAAGGAGATGCGCCATGGGGCTGAGCTGCAAGGCTGAGGGAGCTGTTCCATGTTCCTTTACCTCCCACCTTGCCCCTGCCAGGCCCCTGCAGCTGCCATAGGTCTGGGCCTCTGACTTCCACAGTCCACGGAGAGGGAGCTGAGCTGCTTTCTTTGTAGACAGCAGAGTAGCAGGGAGGGAAAGGGGGAAAAACACCTAACAGATAGCCTCCAAGGACCCCATTGTAGCCACTTGTTGCCTCCTCACTGATGGCCACAAGCAGCCTGGGCTCTGGGAAGGGCAGCAAAGGCTTGCCCGGAGCCTGGGCTAGGCTGCTTATGGCAGGTGGTGGGGAGGCTGCAGGGGGCTGCATGGGATCTGGGAAGCCTAGCTATAGGGAAGCTAGGTTCTTCCTCTCCCCTCCCCTCCTCTCCTCCTCACTGCTCTCTCCCTCCCTCTTGGCTGCCCTGCTACCTTTCAGTTCCCGCTGGGGCACTGGGCAGCTTTCCTTCCCTGCCCCACTGCACCCTGCCCCATGCTAAATGATCACTGTTAATCTGTAACTGGTTATTATTGGGCTTACCAATTAAACAATCAATTGTTTAACCATTTACATCCCCAGTTCCTTTCCTCACTATTGGTACTATGTGCTGTACCTCTATAGTTGTGATATTGTTGGCTGACAAGCAGCCAGACCCGTGGGGAGGTAGAAATTGTCCTTGTGTGAACTCCTCTCCCCCTCCTCCCCCCCCAAAAAACAAAAAACAAAACCTTGGGAAACTGAATCGGGAACAATATTCCTATTTTGCTTTGTATAGCAAGTCTGAGCAATGCTCTGGATCTGCACTCAGTTGAAGCAGGGAGCAAAGAGCAGTTGTCTGCTTTCCTTAACTTCCATCCCATTCCAACAGCACACTGGGCAGCAACACTTTCTCCCCTGGTAGGGCTGTGCAAGACCACTGCTGTGACTCCACCAATGATGGAGTCGACTTTCACCATCCCAGCCTCTGCTGACTCCCACCAGAGATATTTTGAGGACCAAGGAAGGTTTGAGGAAATCTGTGTTACCCAAATCTATTTGAATAGATTTAAATAAATCTATATAACATTAATATTGGAATTCAAATAGTAGATAAATGATGACATGATATAGGTACAGCAAATACTTTTTTAAACATTTGAACTAGAAAGAGATTAATCTTAATATTTACTAAATCTTAAATTCTTAAAAGGCTTTAACAGGTGGCGAGCATTCTTGGACAAGAGCTTTTTTTTTTAACCTAGTTTTAAAAGTTTCAGAAGTAGCAATTCATCTGAAAACCTGGAGAGCAAAGATTGAGGTGAACCTAGATTTTTGTACTTGAATACCTGGCTCAACTCCAAATGCTATCTAGATAAAGCTAGAAAAAATATGAAAATGCATCTGCTAGGTTATTTAATACAAACTCCAAGTTGTCTGCTTACGTGCATCTTACTTTTTGTCAAGCAAAACTTTTCAACTATTTTATATAAGTCGTATAGGCCCTAAACCAGATCTAGCTTGTATAAATCCACTAAATGACTATAAGTGACCCTGAGCTAACGTCTCATACCCTTTCTCATCTTCTGAACTATTCTTGTCTATGACATTTTCTCACCTACTTATTTCCCTTTCCTGTTTATCTTGCCTAAATTCTGAACAAATAGATGCGATCAAATACTATACTGTGTCACCATTAAGCAGATTAGAGCCTACTGCACAATATGTAAATCCTCTTGACTCCATGTGTAGTGTTTTTACCCTTGTTTAGCATTTTCCCCTATTATTAAGGGCTCCAGTTGTGTTGCACTTCTACAACAAGCAAATTTTGAATCAGTAGCAAAGTTTGCATTGTTCAGCTTTTCATTTGTGTCAGAATAAAATGCATTTGTGGTCTAAAAAGCTTCATTGTTCACTTTGTGCAGGAAATGTGGCTTTCACCTGACAGGCCACCATGCAGTGGCTCAATTAATTCAAGCCCAGGTAGACCAAATCACCTCCTTTACCAGCAACTGTACGTGCCACAAGCACAGCAGGAAAAGTTTAATGGAGGAAAAAAATGGTCATCTAATGCTAACAACAACTATGGACAATGTCAGAAAAGCAGACACCTATACCAGCTGAGCACCCACAGGCCCTCTCTGCCAAAGGAAGCAAACCTATCCTTATAAGTTATTTACTGTCAAGCTTTGGAAGCCCTTGGATTATTTTTGGGGGGGTTTTTTCTGTACCCTCTCCAGTTTTTCATCATCCTCTTGAAAACATCAAAACCAGGACTGTAACCGGTATTCCAGTACTGGTTTCAATGCCACGTATAGAGGTAAATTCACCCGATATCTCCGATTCATTATTTCCTTGCTTACATACCCATAGATCTCATTAACCCTTCTCAAGTGTGGAAAGTGCACTCATGTACCAGTGTCCCTCTGCTTCAAAATGGCAGTGGGGGCACTTGAACTAAAGCTTGTTCAATGAGCTTTAGTTCGAGCTCCGGCAGACTTGAATCAAGTCCGCTCTGATGTAACGTACTTGCAGCATGTTGAAGCAGCCTCTGTGCTTGTGTACAGGCACCCTGAGACTTTAAATAGAAATCCATAGTGTCAAAAGCATTCTGACCTGTTATGGTCTTTCTGAGCCCTTTGCAACAGAAGAACTGCTTTTATAGTCAAAAAAGGACTGAAATTAGCTTTTGAAATAGGGTGCCACTAAATTATGGAGTGGGGTGCCTTGGGTCTAAAAGGTTGAGAACTGTTGCTCTGGGAGCACTGGAGAGGGGATTTGATGATGCTGTACTTGTGGCCTCAGGGGAGGATGGGACAATGTGGTTACTCCTCCGTTCTGTTGTGTAGCACTATGACCTTAGCCCACCAGACTTAAAGCCTTCCCTCTGGTCCTGGGCCAACTGGGCCCCCGAGGGACTGCGCTGTGGTATATGGAACATAGCTTTTTAAAGGGCCTGCTGGGCAATGGTCCAGTTTTCCCCGATGCCCTGAGTGTGATGGCTCTCCCTGCAGGATGCAAGTGTGTGTGCTGTTGTATCCTGTTTCCTAATAGAGACAAAGCTGTTTATCAACCCAGCTGCCTCTGCTGAATGCTGGCTGGAGGACAGAACCCCAAGGGCACGGAGGCCTGAGCGAGTGCCCCATCCCGGCAACCCAATGGCCTACAGTAAACTCTATATGGTGTCAGAAGTGACCTGTCTCTGGGTGGAGTCAGCAGCAGCATCATTAGGGGGAGTTACAGCTTTCACTCGCAACTAAAAAAATTAATAAATAAAAATGGAGCATTTCAAACCTCTGCCAGCATTATCCTTTACTGGAAATCTTGGGGAGAATTGGAGGAGATGGGAACAGAAGCTCTGATTTATACCTTACAGTCAAAAGGCCAGGGAAGAGGCAAGGGATTATAAAATTGCAGTCATGCTTCACTGCATTGGGCATAAAGCCCCAGAAATTTACAACAACATGCCAGAGGTGTTTGCAGACCCTAACAACAAAACCCTTACAGAGGTGCTTGCAGCATTCAAGAGCTACTGTGAATCTAGAAAAAACCCTGTTTTTTTTTAAAGGTATTTAAATTGCCAGAACGGATACAGTGGGGCTGCAGGCATAGATGACTTTGTTTACAGAGCTCAGAAATAGAGCACAGCATTGTGAATGTGGATAAACTGAGGATGTTATGCTGAGAAACAAAATTGTCTTCAGCATAACTGACTGCAAACTCAAGGACAGGCTTCCCTTCCTCACCCTGGCACAGGCTGTAGATATCTGCAGGGCAAAGGTGCTCTCAAGTGGCCCTAGCAAAACAACCCCCCAGTGAAGTCTGCTGCACAGGAGAGCCATTAAGCTGCTATGTTTATAAAAGGTGAGGAAGGACACACAAGCCTAGATCCTGCCAAGGAGTCAGTATCCGACAGATGGGCAATGTCAGCAAAGCAGCACTCACAGACCTTTGACAACCTGAATACTTGGTATAGCAGTTATGATTGCTGAATTGCCAGTCTATTTTAAGTTAGATACTGGAGTGAAGCAAACACTATTCCGGTAGATGTAGCAAAGGCCGCGCAAAGGCAAAGTACACAACACTCAAGCTCATATTATGTTGATTGCATTTGGCGGTGCATGCGTCAAACCAAAAGGTGCAATCATTGCATGCTGCAAATCAGATGCTAATGAATCCGATTCAACTTTGTACATAACAGACACTAGTGACCCACCAAGACTTGGTAGGGTGGCATGCGCCACCTTAGACCTTATCAGACAAGTCCATGGAATGGCCCTGACAGTACTTAAAACCAAGGCAGACCTTCTCAAATTATTCATGGATGTTTTCGAAGGTTTGAGCCAGTTTCCTGGTACCCACCACATCTACATCAATCCAGTGGTACCACCAGTTGTGCATGGGTACAGAAAAATTTCCTATGCAACCTTAGGGAATTTGAAGACCACTTTCAAAATGATGGCAGCTATGGGAGTCATTATGAAGGTGACTAAGGCCACACCTTGGGTCAATAGTTTTGTGAACACACACAAAAAAAAGATGGTTCACTACAACTCTGCCTAGGTCGGGGTGGGCAAAATGCGGCCCGGGGGCCGGATGCAGCCCACCAGGCCATTCTATCTGGCCTGTAGGGCCCCTAAAAAATTTAGAAAATGAATATTAATCTGCCCTGGGCTGTCTGTCATGCGGTCCTTGATGGCTTGCCGAAACTCAGTAAGTGGCCTCTGCCCAAAATAATTGCCCACCCCTGGTCTAGACCCATGAGACCTCAACAAGGCAGTGTTGAGGTAGCACTTTTCTATTCCCGCTGTAGAAGACGTGCATAAGAGTTTGTCAGGTAAAAAGCTGTTCACCATTCTTGATGAAAAGGATGGCTACTGGCAAGTCAAATTGGACAAGGAGTCAGCAGTGCTGTGTACCTTTAACACCCCATGGGGATGATTTCACTTCAGTCGCCTTCCCTTTTGTACTAAGTTGGCTAACAAACTATTCCAACAGAAGAATCGTGAATGCTCTGGTGACATTCTGGGAATCCATAATCTTGGATGACATGCTCATTGTGGCAGCTACCGAAGAGGAGCATGACACTATCCTGAAACAAGTCCTGGAAAGAGCACGTCTGAAAGGAGCAAAGTTAATAAGGATGAAATACAGTTTTTAGTTGATAGCATTAGGTATATGGGCCATATCTTCTCAAAAGATGTGTCAAACCAGACTATGAAAAAGTAGAAGCCATCAACAGGATGTCACCTCCCACAGACAAAAAGGGCTTTCAGAGGCTCCTCAGAACCAATCAGTACTTACTTTCCACATGAGTTAAGCTCAATGGCCCTGCTGAAAGCACTTCTCAGGAATGACGTAATCTGGCAATGGGGACCTGAGCATCAGAAAGCCCTGGATAAACTCAAGCAAACCATCACAAGGACACCTCTGCTCAGGTACTTTAACCCAGCAGAGAAGCTGAAAATCCAAGCTGATGTGTCCAAAGATGGCCTGGGAGCATGCCTGTTTCAGCGAAAGCAACCAATTGCATATGCTTTGAGGACTCTAACGCAACCTGAGAGACATTACATGCAGATTGAAAAAGAACTTCTGGCAATTTGTCTTTGCCATGACAAAGCTCCACAAATATGCGTATGGCACCCAGGTAAGGGTCCAATCAGACCGCAAACTCCTGGAAGCAATTTTTGTGAAGCCCGAAGGACAGGCTCCAGCATAGCTACAGAGGATGCTGTTGTAGCTCCAAAAGCATGACATTCAGATTCTCAATACCAAAGGCAAAGACATGTTAGCGCCTGACACTCTTTCTAGAGCCACAGTGCTTGCCCCCTCCCCTGAACCTGATCTTTTCCACTCAGAAAAGGTGGTTCATTGTCTGACTGCAGTGGAGCCACTCAGTGGCCAGTTACTCCAGCAGTTACAGGAGCACACAAAGGCTGACACGGAACTACAAGCACTAAGAGCTCAGCATCTTAATGGATGGCTGAGCAGGCAAAAACAAATCAGACCTGAGCTAAAGCCTTACTGGTCTCTCAGACCAAATCTGGATTGATGATTTGCTCATGATTGGGCTAAAAATAATCATTCCACAAGGTGTGAGGGCCAACATGTTGACATTGCTTCACTCGCCCCATCAAGGCATACGCAGGTCAATGGCACGAGTGTGCCAAATCATGTACTGGACTATGATGAATGCCCACATTGAGCAATGGATTACAAATTGCACACCTTGTCAAGAACTCCAATCCAGTACTCAGAACCCATGATCGCACGTAAGATCCCAGACCTGCCTTAACTAAAACTGGCAGCAGACATTTTTGACCTACAGGAACAATCTTATTTGATAATAGTCGACTATTACTCCAAGCACACAGAACTTTTGCACCTGCCAGACAAAACAGCTGGCAGAGTAGTAGCCAAAATGAAGTCTGTGTTTTCTCACCATGTCATACCTAAAGACATTGTTTGTGATCACATGCTATTTGCAAGCCACGTAATGAAACAATTTGCAATTTGACTGTGGCATAACCATCACCCACTCTAGTCCGGGTTATCCACAACCTAGTGGTCAGGCAGAATGTACAGTTCAGACCAACAAATCAATGTTTAAGATGTTGCAGGATGGCTCAGATTTACACCTGGCTTTACTCAATCTCCAGAACATGTCTATTACGGGTCTTGAGTATGCTCCAGCACAACTTCTGATGGGGAGACTTTTGCACAGTACCCTTCCTGCTATAACGGTGGTGTTGACACCTAGACTACCATCAAATGCCTCTCACAAGTTGTGGATGCTTCAAAGGTGCCAAGAGAAGCTCTATGACCACACAATTACATTCTTGCCACCTCTACGAGATGGGGAGAAAGTAAGGGGGCAAACAGATACAGGTTGGATACCAGCTTCCATTATCACAAAAAGGGATGAACCACGTTCCTATGTGGTAAAACCCCGCTGCAGTAATGTCTACAGGAGAAACAGAAGAGACTTAAGAAAGGATTACTCATCAGTACCAGCAGAACATGTTGATGCACACCTCAAGAGACAGCAACAGAACAAACATCAGAAGTAAAACCAGACCACCAAAAGCAAGAGTTTCGTTACATTTCAGAGAATCCACCAGTACCCAGAGATGCCCGATGACACCATGCAAACTAAGGGTGGACGTGTGGTGAAACCACCTATGAAGCACAATGACTATGTAATGGATTAGCAGTAAAGGCTAGACCAATGGCTAGCACTTGGATCACCAATGGTATCGGTGAACCAGGTGCTAGCAACCTCTGCCTCCACGATCCCAAAATGTTCCAAGTTAAAGTAGCTACTGATGAACATTCAACTACAGGCAGTCCTTGACTTGCAATGTTTTAAGCTGCAACATTTCGCACTTACAACATTTATAAATTGACCCTGTTTCAACTTTCCAATGTGAGTTTCAACTTTTTTACAGTGATTGATTTGACACCATGCCACACCAGTGAACAAGTTTGCTGCATCGCCCACTCCCTGGAGAACACCCGTCCAAACTTCCTTGGACACTTTCTTTAAGAAAGCAGCCAAGACTCCAGCTAAGAGCCCTTCAAAAAGTCCACCAAAGTCACCTCAAACAAGTCTTTCCAAATCAATATGACTGCTATTTACAATATAAATACATTAATGTAGCTATATTACTCATCTATAATTGATTGAGTACAAAATTCTGGGTTATTTTTGGTTAAAATAGGGTATCAGGCCTTTGTTTAGGAACCAATCCCCCATTTGTAACATTGTTTCCTATGGGAAAATCGATTCCAAGTTGCAAAGTTTTGACTTAATGGGCAGTTTTCAGGAACTGATTGTGTTGTAAGTCTGAGGGCTCTGATTTAAAGGGCCTGTGGTGGAACGGTCCTGTTTTTTCCCCCGATGCCCTGTGGATGCGGTTTGTTGGTGTGTGGTGGTTCTCCGTGCAAGCTATGGGTGCATATGCTATAGTATCCTGTTTTCTAACAAAGACAAAGCTGTTTATCATCCCACCTGTCTCTACTGAATGCTGGCTGGAGGGCAGAACCCTAGAGCCACAGAGGTCTGAGCGAGTGCCCCATTCCTGCAACCCAATGGCCTAGAGCGTAAAAATTACATGGGCAGGGAGTAGACACAGGGAGGGAGGATCTGCCTGCCATTGCTGCTGTCCCCAACCCAGGTGACGGGGAGACCCCAAAGCTGCTCCTGCCCCGACTCCAGTCATGGGAGGGAACAGTGGCATCAGTAGGTGGGTTTCCCCTTCCTGCCCCTGCAACTGCCCCTCACCATTCCAGGGGCTCCAGTTATATCTCACCCCCACCCCCAGGGTCTGAGCTGCAATGGGGGTCACATTTACCACACAGACACCCCTTTTCAAATTCCTAGATCTGTCTATGGCTTGGTGGTTAGAGGCTTGCACTGGGTAAATAGAGGCAAATCCTCAGGGCAAACCTGCCTACCTCCCATGTCACCATTTGCCGTGAGGACTGAGCTAGCCTCTCCCAGCTCTGTGCACATGCTTCCCTGTTTCCACAGCCTGCAGCAGCACCCCCAGAATGATGTGTCTGGAACTAATTCTTAGAATAAGCACATCCTTTCACTTTCTGCCTGTACTGGGGGAGACTGGCAGCCTCAGGGCTGGGTGTCCTGAAAAGGAAACAAAACATGGGTGTTCCCCATCCACAAGTACTGTAACCAGAGGAAGTTGCTCTTCCTCTTCCCCTAAGTTCTGCCACCTACTTCTCCCTGCTGTCTCCTTCCCTACCCTGCCAGGAAACACATCTCCATCAGGCCTGAGCTTTTCTTCTGGCTGGATTCTCAGCCCTTGGCACTCACGGAGCCAACACTTGAATGCTGAAGGACTAGAGGGGTTCCTTTGATCCAGGATGGCAGGCCTCTGCTCTGATATTAATTAATGAAAAGTGAAACAAAAAATGAGGATGCTGTAAAATCACTAGATTTCCAAATATAATGATAACTATGAACATTTCCTGTGCATGTAAGATATGCATGGAGTCTATATATTAATCTACTTCTATACTTATCTTTGTGATTTTTTGCCTATTAATCAGTGCAATTTGATCAATAGTTTACATACAGCTTTTGCCAAAACAATACGGTAACATGAACAGTAAAAGTCATCTATAATAAAATAACATTTAGATCATTTAGAATTTTTGCTAAAATAAGTTCATCCATTATACCAGTTTACACAATATAAAACAGAATATAGCACATGATGGTATAAAAAGATAAAATGAAGTGGACAGTGAAACACCACAGAGGAATGCTATATGATTTTGGCCCTTATTCTTTTTGCAAGTAATGCAAACACACCTAAGGAATATATGACAAGCTCTGAATTCTTAGCAAGAACCCAGGTTGTTTTTCCTTTGTTACCCCAGTATTTAGTTTCTCATTAACAGAGCAATTCATTTGCCTCAAAAAAACAAACAAGACCACAAATAGTGATTTACATCATCCATCTTTCTTCCCACAAGAACATCTTCTATCTTTATATGGCATCTAAAACTGCCTGCTTATGCTGGCAGACAAGTGCAGGTCTCAGTGGAGTGAATCTCAGCCTAGTAATGGCTTCTTGTTGTTTATAGTTTTGTACCACAAACAGGTAGATTTCCAGGCCAAAGGAATGCTTTATTCATCTTAAAAAAGGAATTTGAGAAAGTCTTACTGCCAGAATATCTGTATGCATGCTGGTATCTTTAATTCTTAAAATGTATGTCTTGTTTTAAATATAAGTGAAAAACTGCATCAGTGACTCTCATTACACTTCCAAGGCCACTTATCTGGAAAAGAACACAGATGCTTTTTAACCATGCAAATGAAGAAGATAAGTCTATTACTGGAAACAATAAATCATCCCATTCCTTACTTTCAACTAATTCCAAACAATGCATAAAGCCAAGTCTCAGTTCTCTGCCTGCGGCCTCATCAAGCAAACTGATACTCCAAGTGGCACAAGAGAATGGCTGATCTAACAGAGATGCAGATCCTAATCTCCACAGAAGACTCTTGGGAGTGACTTTGGAATTGCGCATACTCCATCCTGCTCTGGGCTGAGAATTAAATGCATCTCGGCAACAAGCGGAAAGCTCCTCACTATCCCAAGCACTACTACAGGACTGGTGCTGATTTTACCAAAGAGCAAAGTTCTAAGCATATGCAAGGAAGCCTGGAGCTAGGGGAGGAGGGGGTCTCAGGACCCCAATAAAGATTGCCATAGATTGGAACATGAAGAATGGGTTGGTACCAGTTCTCTGACTCTAACAGGGGATTCTTCTCCATCATCTTTGCTGAAAGTAGCACCTAGCATAGGATTGAAGAGCATGTTTGGAAATCTTGGCCTGTTGTGCCAAATAGTCTGCAGAAGGAACTGGTGAGGAACTTGCCCCTAATCCTATGAACTCTCCAGCCCCAGGCAAGCTTATATTGTTAGCCACTAATATGAGCACATTTAGAGCATCTCAGCTACTAAATACCGAAGGGTAAACTGCTGAGCAGATATTTCTCCTGCACATTACACCTGTGGGCTTTCTTGCAGTCCAAGGTAGAGGTTTTGTTGAAGTGTCTTGTTCAAATATTAATATCATGGCACAGATATGGTACAGTATGCTAGAAACCATGCTAATGAGCTACATCTCCAAGGGCATCCCTGCTCCATGCCCTTTTTGCAGGATCTGACTGGTTCAGGGGTTGGGATGACCAGGCAGTGGCTGGAATGAGGTCTTAATAACTGATGCCAGAGATATAACTATCAAGTTTGGTGCCCTGGGCAAAATTTCCCGGGGTGGGGAGATGGGGGTCCTGAGGGATGAGGAGGGTCTTACTTGACCCAAGGACTCAAAACCCCTGTTGCTCCAGCTGGGTCCCCAAACCTAGCTCCTATTGCTGGGTGGCGCAGAGCTGCTTCTGCCCTGTGCACGTGCTCCACTCCTGCAGCTGAGTGGTGAGGGCTGTTCTAGCTTGGGTTTACAGCTGGGCAATGCAGGGCTGCTTCTGATACAGCACAGACTCTGCCTTCACCTGTAAGTCTACACCTGGGGCAGGTACTCCTCTCAGCCCCCTCCCCCCCCAGTCACGTTACTGATTGCTGCAGGGAATTCTGGAATAACAGACTTAATACTAACTCTTTGGCCCCCTGAATGTTATGCTTGGCTGTCTTAGGCTGTTTCCTGAATCTCCAGTGCCACCCCCTTTTCTGCCATATGAACTACTCTCAACACTTTGAACGGAAATTGTTGGTTCTCGATTGCCAGGAACATCTGATGAGAGTGGGTCAGTACAGACCCTGACTCCGCTGGAAAGAACAGTGCTCCTGTGGAAAACAATGGCTTTCCTTTTGGTAGGGAAAGCAGCTCTTAGCTCTGAGTTCAGTGCTCTCACACACAATGCACTTTGCTGGGTGAAGAATAGGTGATAAAACCTTTAAGACCACAGCTACATACAAGCATACTGTGGCACTTGGCTTCTTTAGTGGTGAGCTTCAGCCTGCTTACATACCTTCCCCACTGCACTTGGGACTGAAAGTTAGTTCTATAAATCCAAATAACAAGGACCCACAAAGTACTAGCCCTTGCTTCTCGGCAACTTTGCCTCATGTTCAAAATACCGTAGCAAACCAAGCAGCAACTAACTGACTCAAAACAGCAATCCAGTCTCACCCCTTCATGGAAGCACAGCAGCAGACCTGTTCTCACCAAAGGCCCAGGTATGGGGTTGATCCCCACAAGGCAGGCTGAGGGTTAAATCACACAGGCTTTTGTGGGACCAAGCAAGGAATGAACCCCAAAGCAGAGGCAATTTATGGTGAGACTCTTTTAGCCCAAAGGCTCCAGCACTTCAAATCCTTAGTATCACACAGGTAGACTGGCTTGGCCCAGCCACTTACAGCTTTCTGAGCCAAACCCGGGGCTCCCAAGGTGGTGCAATTTCATGATATGTGGTGTGGCATTCAGCACCAGTGCTCATCTGCTGTCTGCCTTAACAGGCAGTTCGTGTTGCACAGAGAACAGTAACTAAAGACGGAGAGGAAGGATCATCTAGTAGTGAGGAAACTAGCTAGGGTCATAAAAACATGACCTGCCACTGACTCACCATGTGACCTTGGGCAGGTCATTTAATATCTCTGAGCTTTAGTTTCACATCCACACAATGGGGACAGCAAGCCTGCCCTGCCCCCAAGTATGCCGTAGTCGCACATGGCATTAGACTGAGCACTCTGGAGGCCCCTGGTGAACGCGTGTCAAACAGCCTCAGCAGAAGGGTGCATGTCTGAACGTGCCTTGGCTGAATGGGGCAGGAAGTCCTAATCCTTCCACTGATTTCTGACCTGGCTTGTGAGCATGCACCCATGCAGGCAGATTGGGAGACACCTTAATTGCCTCCAGCTGAAGGGCAGGGCAGAGCAATTACAGGGGCAGGAAGAAATGCAGAGAAACAACACAGCACTCGTGAAGACTCAGGCAGCAAGTTGTGGGGAGCACTGACAGCCTTGGCTATCTGCTGAGCACCCTAGGGACAGATCCCTTGTGGCCAGATGCAGAAGGAGCTCTCAGGGCCTGTCTCTGTGAAGCCACTAGATGCCCAGGTCAGGTTGTGTTCCAGGCACACAGAGGAAGCAGAGGGATCTCAAAGCAGCTTTGTATGGCAGTAGCTTGGAGGTCAGCACAGAGCTGGCTGCTGAGAGAACATACAGGAAAAGGCCTTCTTACCTTGGAAGAACAGAGCAGCTGAACACTGGGTGCCAGGTCCACTGGGGACCCTTCAACAGGACAGCCCCCAAGGTGTCCCTGGGAATGAAGTCTGCTTTCTCTCTGCTCAGAACGCTCCCCTGGCAAGAAGTGAGCAGGAGAGAGAGCTGGAAAGGGGAAGGGACAGTGGATTCACAGGTGTTTGCGTCACTTTCCTTTTAGTACTTACAACATTTCTAAGATGTGCATTCTCGGAGCCCCACCCAGATCAGATTTCATGGGTTATACGTAATGAATCAGGGAATCTGGCAATAATTCCTACAACTGTTCAGTCTTTCCAGCAATTGTTAAGGAATGCAGAAACTACTGCGGAGCTGAGTCTCCCCCCACCGGGCAAAGGGGTTGTGCAAAGACAGGGCATAAATAGCATTTTGCGGATTAGACACCGGATGCATACTGCAGTTGTTATTTGTATTTACTAGTTGAACTGCAGTCACACCTCTGGGAGAGGGCTAAAGGGCAAAGCTCCATCAGCAGGGCACTACGTATGTTCATAACAAAGTCTGACCTGCTCTGGAAAGTTTAAGTAGTGTACTGTAGAGCCAACCAAGCTATCATTATTAACATGTCACAATTATGATCAGTAGCAACAGGGACCAAAGAACTAACTAGAGCACAGCCACACCCCAAGTATGGATCTGGGGACAAGTCACTTCTCTGGGCCTCCCCTTTCCCTTCCATAGATTAGGGTTAAGGAGAGTCCCTTGCTGTAAGGGGTAGCAGCAAAAGATGACTCTCTGCTGTCTGTAGGAGCCTTTGGGATACTGCCTTCAGAAAAGCAAAGGATTGAAAGAGCTTTTGAAGCTAGAATCCTGAGACACGACCAGATTGCTAGTTACTAGGCTGCAGATGGATTCCTTGTTTTTGTTAGTTACTTTTCTTCACATACTTGTGTCTAGTGTGGTTGACATCGTTTGTCCCCCCTGTATCATTGGATCACCTTGCCATAACAGCTGGGCAGTCTATGAAGCATACACACATCCTAGCTCATACAGGATCCATTCAGCTGTGCTGAGGCACGGCTTCTTTTCTTAGTCATGGACGTATTCTGCTCTGGGATCACTTTGCTTACCTCAAGCATGTTTCCCAAAATTCTTGTGAAGTTTTGTGGATTACACCATGTTTGAATCACAAGAAAATTGTTCAGCTCTGTCTCTGTCTCTCAGATGAGCAAGTTCCTGCAGTTGACTTACTCATGGTAGGCGCATAGGAAGTTTTTACATATTTTACAGTGAAAGCTGTTTCTGAAGAGGAAAAGTGCTGAGTTTTGTGGGACTGCATGTGTATGTGTACACACACACACACACACACACACACACACACACACAGTTGCAGCTGAGAGAAGAAACTTAAGAATTTCCCATTTGCACACCCCATCATTCCACTGTAATGTAATGGCCATTGAATATACATGTAGGGCACACAATGGCACCACTAATATTTATAGAAATCTTTCTCAAGTCTCCAAAGTGAATAACAACATCAATTTAGCCCAGATATATTCACAAACTTGAATCAGTTTAACTACCAATATGATTTCAAACCATGTTAGTTAAACCACAATAAACTGATAAGTGCCTGCACATGCAAAAGTTTAATCTCCTTTACAGCACTTCAGCTTATTATAATTTACAGGGGCTAACTAAATTCATTTAAGGGTATGGGCACATAAACAAGTCAGCACAATGTACAGTAAGGTGGAATGTACAGTGCATCAGCTGTGTGCAGGAAATCCATGTGCATGGTGACACCACAGCAATTGCAAAAGGGACTATCATCAGTTAAGTGAGTTATATGAAGTAAGAGAGCAGTCAGCAAGATTTTGCAGAAGTGGGCTGGATCAACTCTGCTTGGATCCAGTGTGGACCATTGAGGACCAATGTTTCTGAACCAGCTGCTGCCAGTGCTGTTGTGGCTGCTGCCCCTGGAGTAAAATGAGGCATATGGGCAGTTACTGAGGAGAAGCTGATCCACTGTGATTTCCTATTCAAGTTTACTTCTGTAACAGGGCAGTCTGTCCCTTAAAGAGGGAACAGTCAGCCATGTTGGGAGGGCTCAGCTGTGAGGCATTTGGATAGGCAAAGAGTGTTCCACTAAGAGTTTTAAAAAGCTCCTGGAAGTGGAAGCAGCACACTGTGACTGGGGAGCCAGGTTGCTGTTCTGGGACCAAAGCCAAACAATTCCCCTCTAGTATATTTTACATGTTCATTAATGCACTTTAGGTAATGCACATTAAATCTAGTAACTCCAGGCTTTTTTACATGTGCAAGCTTCGCAGCGCTGGGCACTTTGAAAAGCGCCCGGTGCTGTGCCATGTGCAGTTGTGTAAATGGTGAAATGCATGTCAGCATGAAGAAAATGGTGGCAGTGCACTTTTGAACTAAAACACCTCAGAGGTGCTTTAGTTCAAAAGCGCTCCACTGCCATTTTCTGCACACTGACGCAGATTTTGCCACTTATACAACCGCACACAGCACAGTGCAGTGCACATCAGCATGCATGCAGAGCAAACTCAATTAATTGAGTCTGCTCCAAAGTGGTGGATCTCTAGTGCGTTGCAGGACAGAAAGGCATGTTTATAAATGCCCTCCATTGTGACATACTAGAAAAATGTGCATTAGCCTGTTTTAAGCTAGGGACAGACATTCAAAAAGCCTGACTCTGAATTGATTCAATCTTTGCAGGTTAGTCTAACCTGGCTAGGCTGAACCGGTGTGTAACCATACAGACATCCTCTCTGGACTGAAGAAATACAGGAACATGCCTGCATTGGCTCAGGCTAGAAGATAGGGGATGCTAGATCAGCCCTCCCTTCCCTTCTACAGTGCTGAGCTGAGGCATGACTAGACCCCAAGAGGATGCTCTGATTAGGGAGGGGTTTAAACCCCCACCCTGCCTGCACCATCCCAGGCTTTTCCCCCCACTTGCTGCTCAAGGGGTGGGAGTGTTGCCAGACCCCTGCCCCAGGCTAGCACTCTGAGGCAAAGAGAGGGGAGGTGCAGTGCATGCATTTGTTGATGATACTGAGTTTTATAATCTCCCTCTCCCTGTCTGCAAACCTGACAGGGCTGAAAACCATCAGCAGTCTGATAAAACCACAGGGTTTGAGTGGCTTGAGCAGAGAGGAAGCCAGGCAGATCCTGCAGTCTCCCCCAGAGGTCTGGGTAAAGAGGAGAGAGGGGTGGGGGACTCTGGTTTAATTTAAACTAGGAAGGGGTCTGGGATAGACATTGCATAAACCAGTTTGATCCAAATCAGTTAAGTCTGATACTACATTCAACCAGGTTTATCTACTAGCTGGGAAATGACCCTCTCAGCAGCACAGAAGCAGAAAGGGATCTGAGTCATAGTGGACTCCAAGATGAACATAAGTCATCAGTGTGATGAGCAGCAAAGCTAATCACACTGTATCATGCATCAGCAGGTACGTGACAAAAAGAACCAAGGAGGTGATACTTCCCCTCTACACGGGGTTGGTCAGACAGCAGTTGGAGTGCTGCATCCAGTTTTGGGCGCTGTACTTTAAGAATGTGGATAACCTCAAGAGGGTCCAGAGGAGGGCCACGTATATGGTTAAGGGTTTACAGGCCAAATCCTATGAAGAGAGAGAGACTAAGGGACCTGGACCTCTTCAGCCTCTGCAAGGGAAGACTGAGAGGTGATCTTGTGGCCTCCTACAAATTCATTAGATGGGCACAGCAAGGAATCGGAGATGCTCTGTTCACCAGGATACCTCCTGGGGTAACAAGGAACAATGGGCACAAACTTACAGAAAGCAGATTTAGGCTAGACATCAGGAAGAACTTCTTCGCAATAAGGGCGGCCAAAATTTGGTATGGGCTTCCAAGGAAGGGTGCTCTTCCTTACCTTGTGGGTCTTTAAGAGAAGGTTGGATAGGCACCTGGCTGGGATTATCTGACCCCAGCACTCCTTCCTGCCTATGCAGGGGGTTGGACTCGCTGATCTGTTGAGGTCCCTTCCGACCTCAGCATCTATGAATCTTAAACCAGTTTCAGCCTTTTTTAAACTGGTTAATGTGCACTGAATTTATGTTTTGTTACAGGCTTAAACCAGTTTCTGATCACTTATACTGGTTTATGTGCAATGTCTGTCCCTAGCCTTAATGTGCATTAGCTAAAGAGCATGGTATTTTTGTGACGCTTTAATCTACATTAAAATAGGCTAAGGCGCATTAAAGTGCACTGTAGACATGCCCCTAGTGCCCAGGGCAGTCCAGGAGAGTTTGGTTTTATGTACCAGTTGCTTTGTTTGTTGCTTAAAGACTGTGTTTTGTTTGGAACGGACAGGCTGAGGAGTTCCTTGTGAAGGAAAAACCCACCTGAGGAAGCCAGCAGGCTAGACAACTGACTTACAGATGTTGGAGAATTTCACAGGATTCACAGATTTCATAGACATTAGGGCTGGAAGGGACCTCGGAAGATCATCGAGTCCAGCCCCCTGCCCAAAGGGCAGGAAGTCAGCTGGGGTCATAGGATCCCATTCCAGACTTTGAGGGCTTGGACAGTAAAGACATTTTTCCTTTTGTCTAGCCTGGAAAGGTCTTGTAGTAGTTTATGACCATTTGACCTAGTTGTCATCCCTTGGGGCACTCTGGTGAACAAACGTTCCCCCAGATACTGGTGGTCACCCCTGATAAATTTATAGGTGGCCACCAGAGCACCCCTGAGCCTGTGCTTTTCCAGGCTAAAGAGCCCCGGGGCTCTCAGCCTGTCATCACAGGGTCTGTTTCCCTGACCTCTGATCATGCATGTGGCTCTTCTCTGGACTCTCTCAAGCTTCTCCACATCTTTTTTGAATTGTGGAGCCCAAAACTGGACACAGTACTCCAGCTGCGGCCTTACTAAGGCCGAGTACAAGGGGAGAATGATGTCCCAGGATTTGCTTGAGAAGCATCTATGAATGCAAGCCAGCGTTTTGGTCGCTTTACTAGCCACAGCATCGCATTGCAGGCTCATGTTCATCTTGTGGCCAATGATGATCCCCAAGTCTCTTTCTTCCATACTGCTAGCCAACAGAGCACTGCTGAGCTTAAAAGGATGCTGTGGGTTTTTCTTCCCAAGGTGGAGAACCTTGCATTTATCAGCATTGAACACCATCAGATTCTCACCCGCCCACTTGCTGAGCCTGTCCAGGTCAGCCTGGATCACCCACCTGTCTTCTGGTGTGGATGCTCTGCCCCAAAGTTTGGTGTCATTGGCAAACTTGGCCAGTCTGCTTCTGACTCCAGTGTCCACATCATTAATGAAGATGTTGAACATTATGAGTCCAAGGACAGAGCCTTGGGGAACCCCACTGGTCACAGGACACCATGATGAGTGACTTCCATCAATTACTACCCTCTGGGTCCGACCATAGAGCCAATTTTCTAGCCAGTGGATCATGGAGGACCCAAGGCAACAATTGGCCAGTTTCTCCAAGAGGCGATCATGGGAAACCAGACTGAAGGCTTTTTTGAAGTCAAGATAAATGACAATCTCTTCTCCCTTGTCCAAGTGTTAGGTCACCTGGTCGTAGAAGGAAATGAGATTGGTCAGGCAAGACCTACCCGCAACAAACCCATGCTGGCTATCCCTTAAGATGTTGGCGTCGGCCAGTCCATTAAGGATGGCCTCTTTAATAAACTTTTCTAAGAT
>JAGPOW010000145.1:7705849-7736034 GCA_030014935.1 Caiman crocodilus
GTCATGGGTGGAGTCCCACCAGGTCTCTGTTATCCCTATGACATCATAATTATTTGCATTGAGCAGGAGGATGAGCTCCTCCTGCTTATTCTCCAAGCTCCTGGCATTTGTGTAGAGGCAGGCAAATGTCCTCTGGGGGGCTCCTTCCTTGCCCACAAATTTTACCAGGGCTGGGGCAGGAGTGGGCTTCCTTAAGTGCCTTGAACTGCTGGTTTTGCAAATATTGCTCAGCAGGCCAGCAGTGGTGGTAGTCCCCTCCGTCCCCCCAAAATAAGGGAGGCTTTAGCCATCAGACACTAGAAATGGATTTTGGGGCTGTGCTAAAATGCTTGGAATGTGCCAGCAACAGTGAATGCTCTATCGGCTCCAGCTTCAGCAACAGTGGTCTCAGAAGAAGTTGCAAGAGGAGGATCATCATTTTATGCTCCAGTACATGTGCTTTTATATTTGTAACAGACATGGCAGGGTTGCTTACCTGACCAGAGGTGCACCATGATGAGGGTTGTCTCTGTGGAGATGCTGTACTGGGGCAAAGGAAATATGTCCTAACAGGGACCCTACACTCAGAGCAAAATGAAGCTGTCCCAGACAGTTTATGAGCCCCACAGGCACCCAAGTGACTATCTCTGTACTACCAGTGTGCTTTTTGTGTACTATATATAGTGTTATATTTGTAGCAATTTGTAATTTGTATCTGCTTTATTTGCATCTTATTCTGTATATAGTTGAATTGTATATAATGAAAAGTTTGTAAATAATTATATTGGTAGTTGCAAAGGGTTTGTAAGTGTAAAAGGGTCCCTGCTAGGAGAGCTAAGTGAGGCTTATGCTACTGGGTATCCCAGGATTTCAACACTTGGACATGGCATGCAAGTAGTGTTGTGTGCCAGGGTACATACTAATGCTAGAAATCTAAGATCAAAGGTGGGGGAACTGGAATGCCTAGCCGTAAGTGATGATTTTGACAGAATAGGTAGGGCTGTACAGAACTTTGGGTGCTGATTCAGATTCAGAGATTTGGCCACCGGATCGAATCAGGGGATGAATTACAAGGTCCAAATTGATGTGAAGCTCTTTGTATCAATTCAGAAAAGATTTGAAGAGCTTTGACAATTTGGGCAGTCCCCACTGGCTGCAGCAAGGAGTTGGACCTGGATTCCATGCTGGTAAGTAGGGGTGGGGGAAGGGAGGCTGGAGGAGGAGGAGGAGAGAGAAGGGACCATGGGGGAAACCCTGCCAGGCCCCATCCCCTGCCTGCTCCCCCAGCCCTGCCCCTGGCTGCTCCGCCTGCTTCAGTTCCCAGTTGTTTAATAAAAAGCCCCCACTCACTGGGTGCTGCTAGGTCAGCAGGGCGATCCCCGCTGTCCTCCACTGCCCCACACTGCAGGAGCAGCACCAGCTGAAGCAGCCATGGTGGGGTAGGGGCCAGGTGGTAGCCCCCACGCGCAGCATGGGGCAGCGGGGATTACTCCCCGCTGGGCAGGAGCTGGTGAGTTGGGGCTTTTTTTTCTTAAAGAGCCAGGAGCTAGGGCCGTGCAGGGCTGGGAGACCTCATGGGGCCTGTGTGATTAGGAGATTCAGCAGCAACCAAATCTCCCAATCGGATTCAGAGAATTCGATTCAAGACAGTGATTCAAATCACTTAATTGAATTGCTGTCCCCCAAACTGGCCAAATCCAAATCTTAAGTTAATACTAGCCACTTTGCACAGGCCTAATAATAGGTAGCTCTGAAACATGCTGGAATGAAGGGGGTGGGTGGGGCAGAAATCAATGGGATGTTGTAATATCAAGATATAAATTATACAGGAAAGATGGAATAGGTCATACAGGAATGACATTCTACATCAAAGACTGCATCAAATTACACAGGCGAGATTTTTCAACTGATAAAAGAGGTGGCATAGACTCTTTGGATAGAAATTCTATGTTTCAGTAGGAAAAAAAAGTATATCTAGGGATTGACCCCTTGACCAGGATGAGACTGGTCATTGAGACCAGGATTGACTATTGACCCCTTGACCAGGATGAGAGCAGTAGTCTAGAAAGGGAGTTGAGAGGATGTGAAAGCAGAAAACAATAACAACGAGCGACTTCAACTATACAAAAATAGATTGGGTCAATCTAAAAATCAGGCCATTAGGCTGAGGCCAAATTTCTTGACATTATAAAAGACTGTTTCCTGGAGCAGGACTACAAGAGGAAAAGCCATTCTTGACCTAGTCCCATAGGTGGCAGAAGGCCAGGGCTAATGGGGCTGAACCTCTCCAAACTCAGGGCAGTGTGTAGGGCCTCAAGGAAGTCTGGCCATGGGCTCTGGGTGGATGCAGCAGGGGTGCGAAGGGGTTTGCATGTAGTAGTGAGGGAGGGAGTGAGACTGGGCCTAGGGGGCGCTGCTCCTGCTGGTACACTCACCCCAGGAGGGCATGGAGGGTCTGTGTCCCCAGATCTGCATGCAGGGCGAGGGCAGGCTGTTGCTGTGGGCTGGGCCAGCGACAGACTTTCCGTTGGGGGGCTGAGTCGGGCTGCACTCAGGGCAGGCAGCGGTGGCACTGGGAGGGAGGCTACAGTTGGGGGAGGAATGCTGCAGCCACCCCAAAATTTGCCGTAGTCCCCCCAAACCTCCCCTCCCAGTGCTGCAGCTACATGCCCCAAGGGCAGCATGGCCCAGCCCCCTGCCCCCTTGGGAACAGCCCTGCACAGTCCCCTAGCCTCAGCACACAGTGGCAGCCCACCCTGCCCCGCACACAGATCTGGGGCACATGCTACCCCCTTCCCTTCTGGGGTGCCCCACATGCTGGGCACCCCCCAGATGAGTTGCTTGCACCACCCTAGCTGTGTAGTGCCTGCCCCTGCTCCAGCCTCACTCCTTCCCTCACTGCCATGACAGGTAAGGGGAGGCAAATTGAGGCTGCAGCGGTGAGGGAGAGAGACTAGCTGCAGCAGGGTAAGCAGCAAGAAAACACACTGCTGCCTGAGCAGGGAGCTGCACATCAAGGAAAAGGGGAACACCTGCAGACAGTCCAGGGAGCACAACACAGAACGAGCTGGCTGCAAGTGAACAGGGAGCTAGAAGCCAAAGGCTAGGAGCACTCATAGCAGAGCTAGCTGATCTGCAGGTAGGACAACAGGACAGAGCCTAGCCTGGGTCGCAAGGAAGTTGCTAGAAAAGAAGTTGCAGGCTGCTATGGAGACCAGCTGTCAGGCTTTGATGAGAAACCCCTGCAAGGGGTTGGGGAAGTCACCTGGACCGAAGGAGCAAGGCTTGGGGAAGCATATAAAACCAGGACTTGACTCAGGCAGACAGTCTGGCCTTGGAGATGGTTTAGGAAAAGGCTCCAGGAGGAGGAGGAGCTTCTGAGATACACTGCTGCTCCCCTGGACAGGCAGGTCGATTGCTGCTAGCTGGCAGTGGAGTCAGGCTCAGGGTAGGGGAAAGTACTGTGAGTCAGCAGAGGACTTGATGGTTGGGGTTCAGACCCAGTGACAATCTGTGTTACAGCTTAGTTTTATGTTATACTTAAACCAGTGAACTGGGCTGGGGGCTGACAGGGGAGGTAGGAGTCCCAGAATAGTATGTGAAGCTTGGGCCTGCCAGGGCAGAGCACAAGCTGCAGCGTAGCACCCTTACAGGGATTATAGCTACACTAACACTAACCATCAAAAGACACACAAGTATGACACAAGCCAGGGACCTAGACATGTGCTCAGCTCCACCATTCAGAGACTGGGGGGTAATCTTGGAGCTCTGTTCTTACTAACTCATCTCATGCAAATCTCAATAGACACTGAACCAGACTTTTTGGCTTCAAATACATTAGCAGAGTAGAGAGGCTCAGGCTCTTGTCTCAGCTGGCATAAGGCTAGAAGGGTCCTCATGGGGTGCTGAATGCAGCTCCCCACTATTGCAAGCAACATATCCCATTGCTGAAGCCAGGTCACCTACCATGAACCATTGAGATCTCCTGGTTTCTGCCCTTCAGGCTCATTTCAAAAGGGTTAGAGAAATGCACTGGGAACTATTCAGATCCATTACTAGAAGAAAATGACCTCTACCTTTGAGGCTCCCCTTTCCAAACACACCTTGGCCATGCTTCCACAGAAAGGTGTGTTTCTGATCAGCATCCCCAAGTGCATTGTGGACAGACTGCCTTCTAACACATAAAAGTCACTTGCCCACATGGCACTTCAGATAAAGCAGCACTGTCAAGAAATAGTGCTACTTAGCTTACTCTATGCATTCATTATCATCACCAAATGACAGGGGAAATTACCTTCCTTCCTGCCCAACACACTTCCCATTTGTGGCTACTTTTGGAACTACTCCCACTTTTACAGCCAGCCTGTATAGGGGGATTTAGTTCACTGTCCTAGAGTCTGCTTTCACTGTTGTATACACTGTTCATAGCTCCTGTACTGACTAACTTCATAAAAAGCAGAGGAAAAAAAGAAAATAGAAATCCACGGGCTGCAGCAGGGCAAATCGGAAAGTGTGGAGGCCTCATGTTGCCTCAGGTCTCTGCTCTTTAGTTTTCTGTCCACCTCCTGAGCCTTTAGCTCCAGCCCTTATTTCCCATCATTCCCAGGTCCCTGCTGCTCAGTTTAGTGTTCCCATGTCTCTTGGTGGTGTACCAAGACAGAGCGATTTAGTAATTCTAGAGGGTCTACCTCCATAATGAACCAGCATGAAATTGGGTTGCCAGCAGCATGTCAGAACCATGAAATACAGAGCAAGTCTCTGACTGAATTATTTTTTCTTCCCACTAATGTTGCAAAGATAAGAACATCTTGAGTGTCCTTGGTGCCAGCAAGTGACCAAACTTCTGCTCTCCCTCCCCCAGCAAAAGTCCCAGACAATAAGGTCCTTGAAGGAAGCACATCAGCAGAGGCTTGAAGTTGAGAAATAATTGCACATTTGTATCAACTCCCATCCTGCCCTAGTTGTCTAATGGGCAAGGAAATGGCTTCTGGGAGCCTTGATTCAAGACCTGTCTGGAGAGAAATGATTGATTTGACTGATATGACACCCTGCCCAATAAAGGCTCAGGGCAGGTTCCAGTAGGAGACAAAAGTTATAGAAGCAAACAATTTTAAAAGAATGTACAGCAAAACAGTCTGCTCCCAAATCCCCCAATTTCAAAAGCAGTCCAGGCTGCTCCCACCCTACTCTGCTGCCTCTGGTCTAAAAGAACACCCTTCTACCCAATCCATCTTCACTTTATAACACACAATCACCTCCTCCGTAAAAAGGAGTTGGTGCCTACAGGTAGATTGTAGAGCCACCCAGGGATGCTTGACTGTCTGTTTTGCTGCTCATAGGAGTAGTGAGGCTCAGGGATCTCACAAGCTACCCAGGCTAGAATGCATGCTGTACTAGGGAGTCAAGGTTTGCCCTCTCAAATGGGGCAGAGGGCTGTTTCCATTGTTATCGTTATGCTATAGCCCACAGAATCGTGCTTATGCCTTCCCTCGTATTCCCTCCTATCCCTATTCATTCTCACAACCCTGCTTCACACTCAGGCAAGCTCCCACACAAACCAAACACACGCAGAGGATAAGGAATCTGTAGAAACCAGCATGTTAAAAGGACACGGGACTGGAGGAAGAGAGATTGTGGCCTGATACCTGAAACAACACTAGTGACTGATCTTCGGCCTTGGTGTTCAGTCCCTTTATTGCAAATTAATAAATAAACATTTTTTCCTAGTGATTGCACCATTTCTAGTTAGACTAGGCAGGGTGAATTACATCCTCACCTCCATGTGGGGCAGCAGTGACACTTGGGGTCCACTTAGAGGCCAGCAAAGTCTGCGTTTTAATCCGTATATGGAGCAGCAGTAACATCCAGTGGTTCGGGTACTGCAAAGGGCTGCTTGCTCGGCCAGGAGCAGCAGTGACAGCCAGTGGCTGGTCCTGGTAAGACACTTAGATTTGATTTTGTTCATTCAGCAAAGAGAGAGAGTATATGCATACATACAGAGAAAATTAGGCAATTACTGCAAAGATTAAGTTGTCGGTATAAACTTAATAAAAAGGATACAATATCTACATATTCTATATTGGTCCCAAATATTCAGGAGGAAACCCTAATCCTAACCTCTACTCCACCCCCACTTCCCTCAACCCCAACATCCACATCCATGCCCACCCACCAATTCCAACCCATCCCCTAATCCCAACACCCTTGGCCCTTTGTCTAGCCTCAGGCTGCCCTTTTATCTCCCCCAGTCATTGATCCTTCCCACCCCCTCACCACTCATTCTCTGCACCCAGAATATACGCAGCAGAGTTTCCCCCATCTTAAAAGGCCAGTTCAGTGTTTAACTGGGCACAATGGAATCAAATCTCCAGGCCCCATCCAGGCACCCAATTCCCACAAGGTTCTTGTCACCCAAGCACCTACACATTTCTCCCAGCTCCTTCCAAGCACTGGCACATCTCCTAGTGGGTGCCCTAGCAGGTTTCTCATGTGGGATCTGTACAAAGGGAATCCTGATCTCAGGGTCAGTCAGCATGTGCATATTCTGATCTCAGCTGCATAAGGATCATGGGGATGTGAGAACTCACTGTACCCTGAGTTGAGTCCAACAACACATGATTTTTTTTTAAAGGGCACCCCCCGCCCAAGGCGACTGCACTGTGGAGTCCTCCTTTGAAGGCATTCTTACTGAGGCTAGTAAGACCTCAATAGTAACAGACAACTGAATTGTGGCACTGAGACCAAGAGCTAACATCTCAGAAGGGGTGCTCTCCATACCAGCAGCTAGAGATCCCAGAAGCACTTACAAAGCAACAGCAGACAACAACCCAGAGTGGTGAGCAGCACAAGTGACAACCCCATGCAGCACTCCTCAAAGAAAGCAGCAGAGCAGTGATTTCAAAAGGCTACATCTTAGCATAGCTCCACAGGTTGGCAGCTGTGGTGGTCCCAAAAGCAGATCTCCCCTGTGTGATGCAGTGACAGCCGTGGTGGCCACAGGGCAGCTAACCTAGCAACGATCCTCTGAGTCAGAAGGCAAGTCCAGTGGTGCTCCCGAGAGCAGCAGCAGTGTTGGCAAACCTGAGGCTGCGATCCCCAAAGTTGTGGTAGTGGTAATGACAGCAAGTGACATGACCTCTACACTGATCCAGGCTGTGGAGCAATGGGGTGGCATGGCCACCGAGCGGTGGAGCAGCAGTATGCCAAGCAGCAATCCCAGGAGGCAAGAGGTGACAGGCAATGATAAAGTCTTCCCTAATGACTTGGGACAAGCTTTCGAATAAACGGCATTCTTTTTCACGTCTGGGGGAAAAGCTCCACTATGTAGCTGGTCCAATAGAAGATACTACCCACAAAAATCCTTGCCTCTCACATAATTTCTTGACCATTATGGTTACGTCATCACTTTAACACCACCATAACATGGAAGATAAAGAAATCTACTGCTCACATAGAAAATCCAAAACGTAAAGAAAAGAGAAGGCAGAGTACATGACATTTTCTTAAGCTTGTACACAGAACCTAACATAATTCCAAGGAGACTCATCTGCAACTTTTAGCCAACGCTCACAACTCCATATATGCAGCACAACTGAGGTTCTCCTATACAGAAAAACTTAGAAAACATTTTATTCATCTAACCTACTCTAAAAGGGCTAAAACAGGATATGTTAGCAAAGGCCTGGCACAATCATAATGATTGCAAAACTTTACTGATTCTAAAGCTACGTGCAGGGAGCTACATTTACATTTCAAAGCGGAACCTAAGAGGTGAGAGGCTGGAATACCTGAGAAGAGACAAAAACATTGAACATGTGAGTCATGAGAGGTATGTGATACATGGCAAATGTAAAAAGCATGCTATTGTCAAGGCACTAAACAGAAAGGAGGTGGCAAAGATCACCTATAAGAACCCAGGTAAAGATGAGGTCTGTGAAATCTTCTCCTCATCTGCCCAGATGTACAGATTCCCAATTAGACGTTCTTCCCTCAGGATTACATAATATCTATGCAGGGCTTTCTGTTGTCTTTTTGGCTTGTTACATTTGAAGTTAGGCTAAATTGTATGTTGTTACTGTGTCGTACTGGGCTGTGTCTTAGCTTAGGCAGAGTTATTCTGTTCTTTGTTGCATGCTTGAAATTGCAAATTGCTGTGCTCAGACTCTCTTCAGAGAAAAAACTATTGCTGTCTAAGCATCTTAGGATTTCTTATGAAGTCTAATATTAAAGTCCGATAACAATACTTATGCTACTTAAGACAAATCAACCTAGACACATAAATGATTACTACACAGCAGACCCAAACATACCACCAAAAATACCTGATGACAGCCATCCAGCTTAAGAAAAAAGGGGAATTGGCTACCACAACAGAAGCCCTCATAGGCAGCACACCAGCAATGCCAGGAAGAATCAAAACAGTGTCACCTAGAACACCTACATCATTAACACCCTCCTCATCCTGCTTGGAAATATCTGTGCTCTTCAAAGGCCTTGAACTTTTGCCCAAAGGAACAACTTGACAAGATACTAATATCTGGAGAATTAGAAGAATTGTTCCGCAGACTTTGCCTGAAAATACTTCCACAACCAGGACAGAACCACCTCTGACAACTTTCTTGCCACAACAGATAAAAACAAACAACAACAACATCACATTGGATTAAACACTTCCCAGCAGAGCGAATCACATGCTGGACTATTTCACTGACTGTTTCAGGAAGAAAGCTAACAGCAAATCCTGAAGAAAAGCCAGGACAGGGATAACCTCTCTCTCCCTCTCAGAAAGAAAGGTTATATAGTCCCTAAGATCCAACACTGAAATAGTAAATCAAACCATTGGACAAAGGAGCTGTAACACCAGCTACTATGAAGAACTTCAGGAGGTTCTCCCACCAATATTTACTCTGGAACTGGAGAGTATTATTAAACCCTTTCTGTACCAGTTTAAGGACAAACTACTTCCACTTATCCCCCACTCTCCACCTCCATGAGCTTTCTATATACTCCTAAAAATCCACAAATAAGATGACTTTGGTAGACCATTATCGATGGATGATCCAACCGTGGTACCCTCACTGAAGAGGAGCAGAGTTCACAGAAACTATCCTAAAACCACTTGTCACCCAAAGAGCAACTTTTCTGCAAGACAACAGACTTCCTCAACAAAACTGAGATTATCATCTACCTTCCTGAGAAGGCCATACTTGCACCCATGGATGTCAGCACCCTGTACACTAATATTCCACACCATGAAGACAAAGCTGCCTGCCTGAAATATCTACAAGAAAACAGACTACAGTTAGATCTGCAACTTCATGTCCATTTAATCCTCATGCAGAGCAGCTTCATTTTCAACAATCAAACCTGCACTATTAACCAGGTAAACATAAATGATTTTCATCACCTGAATTGAACAGTTGGACTCACCGATTTCCACTATAGGTTCAACAACTAACACCCCTTGAGCAAACTTGCACCAGAATATTTTTACACTTATATCAACTTTCTAAATAATCAAAATTCATATTTTGGATGGCACCCTACAAGCCACCGTATGCAAAACCTTCCCAGACTACCATAATTATATCCACAAAACCACCAATTATCCCAAATACTCCAGTGGCAATGGCTCTTATTCATGTTCATGACCCCCTCCCCCACAAAGTGGGCACCTGAGTCTGTTGGGAGAACTACATCACCTTGAACCCTTTGCGGGGGAGAAGGAAAGATGTGTGGGCTGTGCATGCAACTATCGGAATGGCTCCATGCTCTTTGCAGTTGGCTCCTGGGTTGGTGTTTGCTGGAGAGATTCTCACACTCTGGCAGAACACAGTTACTGTGGGAAAGTTTTCTCCTTCTCTTACTTCAGCCTCAAGGCAGCCTTACCCCCACCTTCCCCTTAATCTATCTTGCAGTTAAATTAAATTGGGTAAGAAAGATCACCCACACTTTAATCTTATAGTTCCCACCTAAGATCCTTCTACAAGAAAGCCTGTTAGAGCACGGCATTACCACACAGTAACAGACCACTGAGAGGAGGACTACTACACAGTGAAAAGGACCATAGCATTACTATGGACATGACTTGTAGTGGCTTGAGCAGCCAAATGAAAGTGAATAAAGTCTGTCTTGTTCCTCCTCTTCCTCAACCCTGCAGTAGTGGGACTTGAAGAAGGGTCCTTGGATGTTGAAATATGGATAACAGAGCTGGGAGAAACCAGAGCTCCTGAAATGTATCCTTGAGCCCCGTCATCTCCTGTATCCCAGCTTCAGTTCATTAACCCCACTATTGGGTCCTCGATTGCTGAGAGAACATCCCTGTGCCCAGGGCCATGCAAACCCAGTGTCTGGTGAATGGGGAGGTGGGGGACATTTCAGGACATTTCTCCCACCCCCAGTTCTGGGCACAGGCTGTGGGGAAGAGGATGAGGCAAGAGCTGGCAGAAACTGGCCCCTGTCGAAGGGCCAGGGTCTGGTCTGTGGGTTCGCTGGTGCTTGTTAAGAGCTGAGTGATCCCTGAAGCTCATCCCACATTTGGCACAGTGGCATGGCTTCTCTCCAGTGTGGATGCGCTGGTGCACACGGAGATACGATGGGCTACCAAAGTTCTTCCCACACTCAGCACAGCTGTATGGCTTCTCCCCAGTGTGAACGTACTGGTGGACACGGAGGTGGGACGGGCTGTTAAAGCTCTTCCCACATTCTATACAGTGATATGGCTTCTCCCCTGTGTGTATGCGCCCATGGAGCCGGAGGTGAGATGGATCATGAAAGCTCTTCCCACACTCGGCACACCGGTATGGCTTCTCTCCACTGTGGACGTGCAAGTGGGCTCGGAGGAAGGCTGGGCGGGTGAAACTCTTCCCACACTGGGCACAGCTATATGGCTTCTTCCCTGTGTGTGTGAGCACATGGACACGGAGGAGATCTGGGCGGGCAAAGCTCTTCCCACACTCTGGGCAGTGGTAGGGTTTCTCCCCTGTGTGTGTGCGCAGGTGGACTCGGAGATAGGATGGATCACTGAAAGTCCTCCCACACACAGGGCAGAGGTGTGGCTTCTCCCCTGTGTGGAGGCGCCGGTGGACTCGCAGGTGGGATGGGTGGTTGAAGCTTTTCCCACACTCAGGGCAGCAGTAGGGCTTCTCTCCAGTGTGGACATACTGGTGCTGGGCTAGAGCAGAGCTCTGCCGGAAGCTTTTTCCACACTCGGGGCAACGATATGGCTTCTCCCCAGTGTGGACGCGCTGGTGTGTGGTGAGAGCAGAGCTCTGTGTGAAGCTCCTCCCACAGTCGCCACAGCGGTATGGCTTCTCCCCAGTGTGGATACGCTGGTGCACTTGAAGGTGGGATGGGTTGTTGAAGCGCTTTCCACAATCAGTACATGGGTACATCTTTTCCCCAGAGTGCATATGACAGTGCACTTGGAAGCAAGACAGCTGGATGAAGCTCTTCCCACAATGAAGGCAGAGGTGGGGGCCCTCCCCCGAGTGCATTCTCTGGTGCTTGATGAGACAGGATTTATAACGGAAGCTCTTCCCACACTCCGTGCAGGGGTGGACTGTCTCCCTCTTGTGGGTCTCCCGGTGCACCCTTAGCTCCTGTTGGTCCCCAAAGCTCTCACCACACTCTCCACATATATACAACACTTCCCCTCTGCGACTCTGATAGCTCCTGGAGTCTCTCTGTCTCTTGAATCCTTCCCTACATGTCAGACTCTTCTGGAGCTCAGCTGCTCTCTGTTCCCATGCCATAGGTAGCTGGTTCCTGGTTGAAACCACCTCCAGATTTGCAGGATCTTCCTCAGGAGGCCACTGGTTCACTCTGCTCACCATCCCACTATGTGCTGGATGGATAAAAGAAACCCAGAAATTAGTTCTTGTGTCCCTGGCAAAAGGAAAGCACTGCTATTCCACCTGGCTTGGACATGCCCCAGAGCAGGGCCAGATCTAGGCACCTAGGTACACTGTGCATATAAGAGGCCTAATTCCAAGTGGTCTCAAAGCTGGGGATGGAGGTCAGTGTACTGTGCATTCCCTAACAAATATCAGACTCAGATTCCCAATGGTTCTGTTCCAAATCCAAGTCTCATCTGGCCAGGGAGACCTCAGGGTATATCAGCCAGGGTCTGTGCCCACTAGTCCCGCATGTCCATTTAGAGGGGGCAGTCCAGAGGTTGCAGCCAGCCTGGCCCCAGCCACCACTGAGCATTCCCTCTCCCAGCTCAAGGTCACTGTTGTATTATAGACCTATAAACTTTACCAGTGAGGCTGTTGGGGCTTCATCCCCAATATTTGTTCACAAGCTCTCTGTCTCTAGGAGTCCTGAGAACAGCACCTGAGGACAAGATTAAAACAGCCTCATTGGCCAATTTCCAGGTCTGGAGTGTGTGTTGGCTAGTATGGGTATATGGGGCTGTCAAGCACTACTTGCACTAGGCCAGATTACAGCTCTGGTATAAGCAAGGCTTAAGGGCTGCTTGGAATAAAAGAAAAAAAAAAGACCTGAAGTTTGCCAGACCTTGTGCCTCAAGAAAAAGTTCTGGGAGAAGAGAATTTGCAGTTGATGAACCAGGCCTGAAACGAGCTCTCCAGCTCTCTTTTCTTTCTCTCAATGTCTATTACTCTTTTCTAGAAGAAGCAGAGCTCTGCTTCCTACCTGATGGCAGAGAAGTTTCTGATCTGCGGAATGAGCCCACAGGGCTTTCCTCTGGTGACAAGTCCTAGATGTCAGAGGAACCTGTACTACGACAAAGGCTTTGGGGTTAACCTACACACAGACCCTAAGTCTCAGGGCCAGGGCTGCAGAAAGAGGGAGATACTGGTATACACAATGATAAGTTTATATCTCTCAGAGTAGAGAGGATGTGACTCTCACCCTCACTTGAAAGCTCTATAATACAGCCCAAGGTACTGATTAAACACTGCTCTTATTCCACTCTCTGTTATGGAGGGAATTTCCAGTTCCAACTAAGCAGGGGGAACTAACAACAGTGAGTAGGAGAGGTCCAGCTTTGCTATAGCACAGTCCCTGATAGGTCCCAAGACAACTTCTCACCATGAGAAATACCATAGAGCAATACAGGTCTCATCATGCCTTGCTAGAGAGTTTTATAGACGTATGGCCACTTTGGGCTGAGGTATAAACTCTTACACTACTGAATAAGAATGGAAATTCTAGCCCATAGGACCCCAAGGAACCCTATTTGCATCTAAATGTAGCAAGTTTGGTGCATCAGGACAGCCATGACACCCCCTGCTGAACAGGCAAACCTTGTCCTGTTCTAGCTCTAGGGTACCCTTCCTTTTGCACTCACCTGCCACACCCTAATGTATTTGTTTGATTGAAAGGGAAGCTACCTAAGGGTCCTAGAGCAAACTCCTGTCCTTCTGGCTGCCAGCAGGTCCTTTCTGGATTCTCAGTTCTGCCCTTCTTGAGCTGAGTAGGCCTTCCTGACCTGTTTGTGCCCTTCAGGGTACGTGTAGCCTTAAGGCAGGGGTGGGCAAAATGCAATCTACATCTTGCTAGGCCAGATTACTTGATCTGGATCAGGCCCCAGGCATTTTTGCTGTCTAAGCCCTGTCCCTTCCAGATAGGTGGCACTCCAGCTGGACAGGAGTATATTATTAGGGCCTGAAGGCTGGTAGCCACGGCAGCTGATGACTGCTGCTTTAGCAGCCTCCCTGCTGTACAAGCAGGCTCTGGCCTACTGGGCTATTTCCTTAGTTGCCTATTCCCTTGCAGCCAGCTCCCCGCAAGCAGAGCTCTCCTGACTGGCTGTAGATGCACCCTTTCACGCTCATAGGCAGCTCTCTGCCTTGACAGTGATGTTTCTTTGCTGTCTTCCTTCTTGTGGCTAGGCCCTGCTTAGCTGTCTGGGCTCTATCTGCTGTCATTTATCGCCTTAAAGTAACAGGAACCCCAGGCTCTCTGTTACATTCATTTCGAGACATCATGCTAGGGTTTTGTAGTGCTTTCCTGTGGGAAGGCTCCCTTTTCTATGACAGAATTTCTTACTAAGGTGACTGAGACTCAAGCTCCAGAGGGTGAAGGCAACAGAAGACATTGCTTAAGGGGTGATTTTATCTTTTGTATCCCAATAGCCCTAAGAGAGGAAGAAGGGGACAGTTACCTGTGCCAATATCATTAAATTACACGGAATAGGAACATGCACCTGCCTGGACAACACAGATCAAGGTAAGTGTTTAAGGTCAGTATCTTGGGGCAGCATTTCAGGGCAAGTCTGCAGTTCCAGCTCCTCCTGTCACTGTGGGTACTAAGCAATGTGAGGAGGTGGGGTAGAGGGAATTGCCACAACTCACCTGAAGACAGGCGCTCAGAACATATACATTCTCCAGGTTCCTCATCATCATAGACCCAGAGCTCTACCTCCCCTTGCTGAATGCGGCCAATTAAGTCTGGTGTGGGACCTTGATATCCTGTTTGGAAAAATGCATACAGGGCAGTTATGTCTGGTTCCTCTCCAACCAGTATCCATTTGGGATTTAGAGAACAGATACAAAGGACTCAAAACATTTCAAGAGGATCATTAAGGAAAAGGGAATGTGGACATATAGCAACAAGAAGAGACAGACACCTTGTATCAATAATAGCCCTTTTCACCAAGATAAACAGAAGTATGTTTCTATGAAAAATAAAGCATCAGCTACTAAGAAGTATGTAAATGGTATACAACTCCAGCTGGAAACATGGAAGTTGGGTAGACATGCAATGATTTGTAATGTAGAGGGAAGTAATTATTCGCCTCTGTTCAGCACCGGTGAGGCCACATCTGGAGTACGGTGTTCAGTACCCAAACAAAAAGGATGTGGACAAATTAGGGAGAGTCCAGTGGAGGGTGAAAAAAACAGTGAGCAGGCTGGGGGTCATGACTTATGAGGAAAGACTGGGGAAACTGGGCTTATGTAGTCTAGAGAAGAGGAGACTTAAAGGAGACTTAATAGCAGTCTTCAACAATCTGAAGGGGTGTTCAAAAGAGGATGGAGCTATGCTGTTCTCAGTGGTGGTGGATGACAGAACAAGGAGCAATGGTCTCAAGTTGCAGCAAGGGAAGTTTAGGTTAGATACTAGGAACAATTTTCTCACTAGGAGGGTAGTAAAACATTGGAACAGTTTATCCAGAGAGGTGGTGGAAGCTCCATCCTTGGAGGTTTTCAAAACCTGGCTAGACAAACCCCTCTTTGGCTGGGCGATTTAGTTGGGGCTGGTCCTGCTTTGAGCAGGGGGTTGGGACTAGATGCGACCTCCTAAGGTCCCTTCCAACCCTAACTTTCTATGATTCTATGTAATATAAAAACTTTCTTACCCTTCTTTTTACATTCAAGATACCAAATTGAAAAGAAAGAGCAGAAACACTAATGGATAGCTACAACTTCTGTTATTATGGTAATTCCAGGTAGAGAACTTGAACTGTACTTATTCCCGATGAATGTTTGTACTGACAAGTTCTGGAAATAAAGTAAGTCAATGAAAACTGGATAACAATGGAGCTTTGTATGAAGGAAGGGAGTAATTCACAATCACAGATACACAGAAAGGAGAATTTTATAATACTGTAAAAGAAACTATATATAGATCCCCATATAAGGTCTGAGGAATCAAGATTGTTCCAAGGATCTACCTCAGAAAAAATGACAGTTCTCTCACATTTAGCATGCCCCCAAAAAACAAACACACACAGTTTTATGATGGCAGAATGAAAAAAAAATTGAATATAACAGTAATTTAATATAACAAATGATAAAATACAAAAATCCACATGAGCTTTGCACACACCTCACTTCCCTCATTGCCATATTGTGTCATGTCTCTGCAAAAGACCAAAAAACAATTCCAGAGAATTAAAGACCTATTAGTCTGATGTCCATCCCTGGAAAGATCTTGGAGAAAATGATCAAGGGATCTATCTGCAACAGGCTAATGGAAGGCAACCAACTGAATTGACTGCTATAAAGCCTATGTGGTTTTATTCATGGAAGGTCTTGCCTGACCAATCTCATCTCCTTCTATGACCAGGTGATGCATTGCCTGGACAAGGGAGATGAAGTTGATGCCATTTATCTGGACTTTAAGAAGGCAGTTGGGGTCATCTAGACCCAGCAATCTTTCCTGCCTATGCAGGTGGTCGGACTCTATGATCTATTGAGGTCCCTTCTGATCCTAGCATCTGTGAATCTATGACCAACCTGGGGAACTGTGGCTTTAACCAGCTCACTGTCCAATGGCTGGGGAACTGGCTCTGGGGTTGGACCCAAAGGATACTAGTTGATGGGAACAAATCAGCATGGCAGAAGGATACTAGTGGAGTCCCCCAGGGTTCAGTGCTCTTCAATATCTTTTTTAGTGACCTTGATTCAGGTGTCAGATGCAGACTGGCAAAGTTCATGGTTGACACTAAACTATGGGGAAAGGCAGTCAGGCTGGAGGACAGGCTGGGGATACAGGCTGACCTGGACATGCTTGTCAAGTGGGCAGACCAAAATCTGATGGCATTCAATGTAGAGAAAAGCAGGGTACTCCACCTTGGGAGAAAAAAACAGAATCTTATTTATAGGCTCAATGGTGCTACACTCGCTAGCACTGTGACCGAAAGGGACTTGGGGCTCTTGACTGACCACAAGATGAAAATGAGCCCCCAATGTGATGCCGCAGCCTGCAGAGCAAACCAAACTCTGGCATGCATCTACCAATGCATCTCGAGCAAAACCAGGGATGCCATCCTCCTGCTTTACTCGGCCTTAGTGAGGCTGCAGCTGGAGTACTGTGTCCAGGTTTGGACCCTCCTCTTCAGGAGGGATGTGGATAAGCTCCAGAAAGTCCAAAGGAGAACTACCCACATGATCAAAGGCCAAGAGAGCAAGCCTTACGAAAAGAGGCTGAGGGACATAGGACTCTTCAACCTGGTGAAGAGAAGGCTCGGGAGACTTGGTGGCTGCCTATAAATATATAAGAGGGGTACATCAGGATCTGGGAAAATAATTGTTCACCAGGGGTCCCCAAGGGATAACTAGGTCCAACTGCCACAAACTTCTAGGAGGCTGACTCAGACTCAATATAAGGAAGAACTTCTTTATAGTCCAAGTGTCCAAGGTCTGGAACAGATTCCCCCAAGAGGTGGTGCAATCACCTACTATGGACTCATTCAAAAGGCACTTGGATGTTTATCTTGCTGGGATCATCTGATCCCTGCAGACTTCCTGCCTCTGGCAGGGGGGGGGCCGGACTTAATGATCTCATGAGGCCCCTTCCAGTCCCTAATTTCTATGAAATGTCAATGAAATATTAGAACCTGATAAAGTTAGAAAAGAAAAAAAAAGAACACCAAATCTAACAAGAGATAAGAAGATTAAGACAAGGAAGATGAAAAATATTCTGGTACTTATCTTTGTTCTTTGTTGCTGCTGCTTCCCAAGTACTTCAGTGACCTGTATCACCAGCCATCATGGCACAATCCTAACTACTATCCAGGCAGTTAAAAATGAAACATTGTTAACTATCAAGTCTGCTGGGGTTAGGTTCCATGTAGCCTTGATCCACTTAGATAGCTGCCCTATTTCCAGCTACTTGACCTTCCCAGTTGGCACCAAAACGTGGGCGTTACTCACCATCACTTCTGTATATAGATGTTTTCATGTTTGCTTTAAAAGAATGATTAATGCTAATATTAAAGGGCTGAAGTACTGATGTCCTAATATTGTTATCCGGTCAGTGTTTCCATCTTTTAGCTGTTTCTTCACTTGCTCTGTTTTAGGGAACACTGTACTATCCTATACAAGCCTGTTATTAATTTCAAAAGAGCACCAGGTTGGCATTCCTATACATACTTAATCCAGCCCATCACTAGTATGTTGAGAGGGCACAAGGAAAAAGGCGGATGGACAATTATCTCTTGTGGCAACTTGTCTTTAAGGAGCATCTTCTTTAAAAAAAAAAGGACATAGGCTAGCAACTTAGCTTCATCAGAAAATCTTAACAGTGCGTGCAACTTTTTATATCTGGGCATTATTACGTGAACAGATTTTTTTTCCACTCATTTACTGTAGTATCAGATGGTATTTCAAAATGCACTGGTGTCTCATCTGCATTCCCTATTTGTGACAGTAAGTATGAATTCTGCTTTTGCAAGCTGATAACATATCATTGAAAGAGCTATCAACTTTTCATATACCTCAGATAAGTGCTGGGAAAATAATTGTGCATGCTCTTATTGCAAGTCCATTTCTACTACAAAGTTCTCTGCATATAACCTCTGCTTGCCTAGAACTGAAGACCTAATTCAAGTTCCCTGAAGATTTCACATGGTTTTTAATAGGCACGTTCCTGTGGACATGGCAATTCAGATATGCAATTTCACTCACACATATGCCATAAGATGTTCAGGTTCTAGATGTTTTGCTTAAAATGTAGCTTCTCTTTCTTCTTCTTTCAGTCTACGTGTTTAGTTGATGCCATACTTTCTTCCAGCAGCATAGTTTCCAGCTTTTTCTGCTTCTCTCAGCACTTTTAAGTTTCTCAACAACAATGAAAGAACACCTTTTCCTCCTCATTTTTGCACCTGCTTGCAGATTTAACAGTCCAGCTGCATTCCTGAACACCTCTACCATAGCCAGCAGTGAAACACTGGTAGCAGCAAAAAAGGATGGGAGAGCCTATCATTGCTTCATTAGCCCCTAGTTCAGGGGCAGGCAATTATTTTGCTTGGATGGACACTTAAGAAGTTTTGGTGTGCTGTCGACGGCCACATTAACAGCCCCGCCACCCAGCTGGCACTGGAAGTCCCTCCCCTTGCCCCTGGAAGTACTTCTTTTGGGGAAGGGGGATTTGTCATCTTGGAAACATAACTCCCCCTGCCCACAAATATACTAAAAATCAAACACCTACAATAACATATTTTAATTTTATTTTAAAAATATTTTTGTCTTTATAGGTGTGTGTTTGCATCATGTATACAGAGGTGGTTACATAATAGCGCAAAATGAAGTCTTACTCTTGTAATAGTGTGGGTGGTTGTGAGGGGGTTGTGGGTTTGTATGTGGAGGGGATGGGGGATGAGGGTGGGTGGGTGGGTATGGGGTTTATTGCAGGATAAACAGCTTATGGGTGTGTGGGGAAGGGTGGGTACGGGTAGACCTCTCCCCATAGCATACTCCCCCTGCATTGCACACAGCCCCTGCTGCCAGCAGCAGCAGCAGGTTGCACATGGTCCTGGTGAGCCCTGGAACTAAGTGTGGCCAGGCCACTGGCTCTATCGTGCAGGGCTCACGTGCCTGAGATGTGTGCTGCCAGGGGAGCCCTGTGCAATGAAGCCAGTGGTTCAGGTCATGGGGCTCAGCTAGGGTGGCACGGCATAGGGCAGAGCTGGCTTGTCTCTATAGCGCAGAGCTCCCCACAGTTCTCCATGACCTGCATATAGCAGTGAGTAGGGCCAGGCCGTTGGCTCTATCATGTGGGGCTCCCCCCAAGAGATGCACAATGTGGGCACAGAACCCAGGAACTGCATGCAAACCCAACAGGAACACTAAGGCAAACCCTGCTGGCCCCAGTCCCTACCCCAGGACACCGGTACAGGCCCTGTGCTCCTGCCCAGCTGTCACTTTGCCACCACAGTGGCCACCACCATCATCGCTGCAGGCAAGGGTGGGAGCGCAGTGTGCACTGCCCCTGTGGGAGTGAGCAGGGCTCAGCCCCATGCGAACATAGCAGGGGCAGCCCAGGGACACACTGGATACAGCGAACTGATAGGCACCCACTGGCAGACCAGGAAAAAAAAAAAAATCTGGCGGGCTGTGTTTTTCCCATCCCTGCCCTAGATACTGCTACTTACACAGCAGCAGTCTCTGCCTGACAGTAGCAGTAGCTTTTTAAACTCAAAGTGCAGGGGTGGGAGTAGGCAAGAAGCAGAGATGAAGTGACCTCCTTTGGTGCCCTGGACAGAGCAGGAGGGAGGAAATAAGGCAAAATGTGATAGCTGTTGGAGGCAGAAACTTATTTACTTCAGCTGTGGTTCCCTCCTCTGAACAGGGCTATTATGAGCAAGCAGCAGCCCAAGGACAGCCAGCCTGCTCTCTAACTTCAGTTAGACTCCTTTGCAGAAGCTCTGTGGTACAGATTCCTCAGGAGCACCCCGGACTAGTAGTCCACTAAAAAATCTCTGCCTTGGCAGGCAGCTGAATGACATTATGTATATTCTTCTTAAATAAAACTTGCATCTTTCCCTCAAAAAAGCTGCTGAAAATCTGAGTGCATATTCTATGTGAGGAAATACAGTAATCTAAAAGGATGATTATATGAAGGCTTTAATGAAATTCATAGTTTGTAATTTGTAAATAGGAAATTCCTTCAAACTCTTGCTATTGCTGTCATACACAATAATTTTTTTTTTTAAACTGTGTTCTTTGTTCTTTCAAGATTGAATAGAATCCAACAGAGTAAAGGAAGAAACATAAATGTTTGCAAATAAGGAGAATGGTTAAAAGCCTGGAAAGGTAAGAAACAACATGGATATTAACCTTTCATTAGCCAGTTGATAATATAAAGTGGTCTTAATGCCAATCTGAAAGCAAGCCTCCTATGTACTATTCTATTATTTTGCAGTTAGGTTATGTACAACCAGGTTAGACTGAACTAAACACCTTTCCCTGTCCTTGTACCCAGTCTTGATTTTTCCTAGTTCCACAGATTCCTCACCTATGAAATTTCCAAGACTATTTCTAGTTCCTTACTTTCTGTTTTCCTTAGCCTCCCTGCTTAATGTCACTTGGCCTAGTTCTTTGTAGTCTACTTCTATTAAGCAGCATAATACTTCCTCAGTTCTACAATTTGCAGTCTTTTCACCCAATGGGAAGATCATCACAACAATGGATATGAAAACACAGGTTAGTTAATAATGCAGTATGTAGGATACAGTTCATTGGAGTTATGGGTATGGAAAAAGGAGGAGCAAGACATTTTTACAGTTGGTAAAAGCTTGCATTCCAAAGCATGGAACTGGCCAGTACAGAACCACTAACAAAAGAGAGATGGCCATTCAATACAGACAGATTTCACAATGACTAGAAGGGGAAATATAATGGAAGAGTTGATATCTTGTTAGAGCAAAGTACCCTAACACAGTGTCCTACTTGCTTAGTTTTTCCCCACAAAAAAAGAAAAGGAATGCCAAGGGAAAAGATGAAATGACTGAAGTTACTTCATATCCAAAAGCTTGGCTTCTTATCAAAGTCAAACTACAGTCTCCTTGTAATAAAGAGCTGGATGCAGATATACTGTGGGATACAGGGAAAGAGGCTTCCTTTAACTATGGACCTACCAAAATCAAGGAGGCAGGCAGCCAATTTTGTGGGCTGATCTTGGAGCTGGCTTCTATTTCCATGGACTTATCACAGTGAGGACTTATCACTTATCTTCACTGCTGACTGGCTGAGGGTGCTGTCCATCATGCAGCCCCACCCCTCCTTGCTGATTGGCTCCCACCCCACTGGGGAGCCAGCATTTTACTTTTATTTTGTGAATTCTGCAGACAAATGTTCACTTTCATGGACAATGCCCAATGTTGTGGCTTCCATGAAATTGCAAGTTGAGTAGGCCCCAACTTAGAGCCACAGAAAATGTATTAAATGATACTGAGTCATGTTAAGAAAACCCAGGTGGGAAATGTGGTGGGATGTAGAGATTCAATAAGCTAATGAAATCAAGAGAGAAATCTTAATATGCACCAAAACTAGATTTGGACCAAGTAATTTATGCAAAAGACAAGAGCGGTGAAAAGGGGCAGTCATATGAAAAGCAGCAGTAAGTGACATGCATGAAAAAACAAATAGTAGATAGGATGAGAAACTATTGATATGCTGATTAAAATCCACTAGGTGCAAACAACAGGCTTGGATAATGATGTCCTGATACTATGAGTGACGGAAAAGCTGGATTAACATCTTACTTGAAAGAAAACTTCCACACCTAAATGAATTTTGATTTTCTTGAAAGGAGAATATCCCAGAAGAATTTTGCATCCACTGACACTGAAAAATGAACGTGAAGTTCCAACTGGCAGTGCAGAGGAAATCAGGAAAGATGAAAGCAAAATGGCCAGGTCGTATGCCTAATGTCAGTGTGCAGAAAATGGCTGCGGTGCACTTTTGAACTAAAACAGCTTTGATGTGTTTTAGTTCAAAGGTGTGCCACGGCCATTTTTCCAGCACTGACACACATTTCACCATTTATACAAATGCATGCATGGCAGTGTTTTAAAAATGCCTGGTGCTGCAGCACAAGCATGTGTACAAACGTCCCTGGTTACTAACTTTTAGTGTTAACAAGAATATTGATGTTGAATTTAGTAACCACCCACATGGCATTGAAGGAAGCACAGTGTTACTTAGCCACGCTATAATAAACTTTATAGAACAGCAGAGTGAGCTTGAGAGCATTGGGGGGAGTGGGGAGAAAGCAGATTTATACCCAACCTTCAAGAGAAGTATGGAGAGGAATAAGGAGAGGAAGGGGACATTTTTGAGCTCACAGCTCTGCTGAGAAGCAAGAAACAGGACTTTACCCAAGGAAACAAGAGCTTGGTAATTCCTCAGCATTTGCTCTCGGTAAAGCATCTTATCTCCATCTTGCAGCTGCTCCCATTCCTGACGGGTGAAGTATAGCGCCACATCCTCAAAGGCCTCCCAGAGCTGTAATGACAAACATCACCCACTTAGTCCCTTCTGCTCTATTCTCTTCCAGCCCCTGCAACTCGCTTGAATGCTTACTCTGTATCATAAAGATGTGCCAGTGTGGCTACCCTGGACAGAGGTGGGAAGTTGTGTATCCCTGAGATGACACAGCTGTTCCAGCAAAGTGGGGGGAGTGCATTTGTCCACTTCAGCCCAGAGAGGTGGTGCAGCTACTCTCTCTGTTGCCACAGATTGCCTCTATGCTGGGGGCATTCCCATTGCCACTGCACCAGGAGAAAGTGCGATGAAAGTGGACAACCCCCTGCCTGGATGACCCCATAAATTTATTTTTCCCTACAAGGCACCTCCTTAGGAAACCCAGGGGCCCTGCAGGGCGGTGTCCCCTTTCCTTCCCGCGTGGCTCGGGGACCAGGAGCTCTGAAGGGCCTGTATTGTTCTGGGGTTTGCCGTCCCCGCCAGACATGCGGGATCTCCGCTGAGGTCCTACCTGAGCTGGGACTGCTGTCGCCATCCCCACTGTATCCCACAAAGGAGCAGGGAGGCGAGGCGAGGCGAGGCGAGGCGGGGGAAGGAAGAACGCGGGGTCTCCGCGGAGCGGTGCAGCCGGACACCGGGCGCAGGCAAGTCAACCTGGAAAGGGGAGAGAGAGGGGAGTGCAACAGCGCACCGCCCTGCACAGGAACGACAGTGTCACGGCTCCTGCCATCGCAACCGCAGCCCCAGCCCGTGGGACTCTGGGGAGGTCCGTTATGCCAGTCCGATGCTGGGGCTCGGGACTGGGAGTCATTTCACTGCCTGGGGACCATTCACACAGCAGCGTTTCCTCCAGCAACCCAGCACGCGCCTAGCCACCCGCCTGCCCGGGCACTGCCCCACGAGCCCCGGCCCGACCGCAGCAGCCCCGCCGGCGGCGCTCGGGGAGGGCCCAAGACGTTCCCGGGACTCGCGACGTGCGAGCGCCCCCGGGAACGGCACGCCCGCGCCGCAGCAACCGCCGCCCCTCACCTGCGAGCGCGGCCCGGTCCCGCCCCGCTCGTCATCCCCGAGTCCCGCCGCGGCCCCTCTGGTGGCCCAGGAGGACCGCGACTCTATGGTCGCTCAGCGAGACGCTTCAAGGACCGCTGGAAAAAAACACACGGACGCCAACTGCGGCAGCCCGCGGCCCGGCGCCGACCTGCGCGCTGCAGGGATCTCGTGGGGGCAAGGGGAGACGACGCGGGCAACAGCCGATGACAAGGGGGATCGGGGCGGACACACGTGCCCGGAGCAGCCTGGTTAGCCGTCTTTGGGTGCGTGCACGCGAGACGCGACGCGACGGCAACGCTACTGCGCGGCGGTAACGTGCTACGGCGCAGCAACTTCGCGCTGCAGGAGCAGCCGGAGAGAACCGTGCGGCGACGGGACTGCGCAATAACGCCGGTTTCCGCTGTCATTTGCTTGTACTAAAGGACGGCGCAGTAACAGCGGTGCACTCGGCCACTTGTGTAGATGCAGCCACACACAAGGCAGCCGTGGAAGACGAATCGTCCTCAGCTGTAAGGGATGATGCCTGGATGCATCATTGGGTGATGCATGGGGGCCGGTTATGATTATGACTAGCCCAGGATCTGGTCCTGAAGGAGTCGCTTGTGGTTCAGTGGTTTGTCTACACCTGGGTTCGATTCCCAGACACTTCTACAACTACCGCCATGGACGCACCAAACGTGTGGTCTTAGTCTGGTCTTTGGATTCTGTCTCAGTGGCCTAAAGGTAGGGTGGTCGGTCTGGGCAGCCTGCGCTCCTCCAAAATTCCTGTCCAAGCATATGCATTCAAGGTCTGGGTGGCTCTCGTGCATATACCATGATCCAGGAGGATCGACAGTTGCCACCATCTGGTCCTGAGACTGCCCCAGCACTATGGGCTGGAGGGGCCCAGCTGGTCTTGGTTGCACAGACCCCCACTCTCCCCGCCCCCACCCTTCTTCCTTCCACTGGGCACTTCCTGGAGCTGTCCTATCCCAGCCCACTTCAGCCCATTTCTCACAGCCTTGTACATAGGACATTACATGTCTATCGCCAATCAAGATCATACCAATAACAGGTACACACCTAATCAGGAGAGGTATAATTGGCACTATCTACATTGGTGGTAGATATACGATTTGTAATATAGACTTATACACGACAAAACTGTGACAACTACGTATACATTGTGTATTATAAAAAATATATCAATTGCAGGTGCTTCAGACATTGATTTGTTACAAAGGACTGGTCACAGTTGTTGCACATCTATATAAACAGGTCTCACCTGATGCCGGCCTAGCCAGGACCCTTCCCTGTAGGGATGACCGTTGCCATCCATGCACATTCTAATAAGGCTCGTGGATCAGTATATACAGATGATCTGTCCCAGAGTGCACATTATTCATCTTTGCAGAGCAGCACAGTCCATTTGGGCCAGGATCTGGTCCTCTTAACCCTGGGTCATTGGGCTATGCAGAGTGTGTCCAGGAGGGGACTGAGAGCTGGTCATTGGAAGAAGGTCCTCATTGGAGAAGATTCTAGCTCCTCCTGCTTTAGCTTTTTCCTTTTTTTTTCATCTCATGTCATCCTGAATGACACCAGAGTCCAACTGACAATCCGGCTGACTCCAGGGTGTTTGGGTGGCCCAACCAACTCCATGGTGGTTGAGTCTGCCTGACTGACTGATTTTGGTGTAATCAGGTTGATCCAACTGACTCTGGGATTGTCAGGTCAGACCCAACCATTCTGGAGTCTGAGTGAGCCCAGAGTAGTGGGGTCAATCAACCTCAGACTGATCAGCTGGTTTTGGCTATTTCAACATCTGAGCCTTCATCCCCGTTGCCCATCCTACCTTTGCCCCCAGCATTCACATCAGCATCAGCACTGAACACAGAGGTAAAACACCTACTTATCTCTTGGGTTTTCCCTAGATCATCTTTTACTTCTATCCCATCCTCGCTGCATTGCTTGTATGACTGAAGGGTCTTTAGCTCTTTGCTGTCATTTCCTTTGTAACATTTGTCTTAGCTTGATTTGTGTCAGCTCTTACTGTGCCACACACCTCTCCATTACCAAGATACACCTTTCTTTGCTGATGAGCCTCTTTGTAGGCTCTGCTTACTCCTAGCAGGGCTATTTATCCACTGAGGTCTGGAGCTATTTGCTTCAGTGATGAATATGAAGCTACAATTCAGCTTGCACCTACTAAGAGTTACCATGAAAGCAACAATTTGGAACTTTAGCATTATCCCAGTTTTGCCCAAGGCCACTGGTATTAAGATGGGGCACGTCCTGATCAGTGCTTTTGAGAACCACCAGGCAAAGAAAAAGCTTCAGCACTTGGGTGCCTTGCCTTTTCATAGGAAAAATGTAACTGTGTACAGTCAGCTACAATCCCACTGGATAAACAGTTAGTCTTGTACTGAAATATAGTAGTTATTGTTCATTGTTAAGATTGGGATTTAATAATGCATGGTATTGAAAGAGGCCAAATCATCAGAGCTGTGTTTATTAGCCTAGCAGCCTAGCAGCTACCTATTATACAGTTAATCAGCAATCACCAATAACTCCTCCACAAGACCCTGGAAATGACAAAAGATCTACATCTGACAGCTGGTATGAACTCTGGATGAAAACAGACTTTTTCGGTTAAACTGGATGGGAAGTGAAGCAGACAGAGGTGAAGCAGGTGGAGATTAATGGCCACTCCCAAGGAAGCATACTTGTACCACAGTTATTAGAGGTGCACTGATAGATAAGCCCAAAATCAGATTGGCACTGGTATAAAGAAAATTGAGTCTATCAGAAATCAGCCTGATGTGGCCGATAATTTGGCAGATAAATGCCCATCCATGCATGCAGCCACTGCGCAGCACATAGGTGGCGAGGAGCACAGCCCAGCAGTGTGGAGAGCTGTGTGCAGCTGGTAAGTCTGCTGTGGTGGACAGGGAGGGGAGAGGGAAGGGGTGTGATGGTGGTAGATCAAGGCCCCCATGGTGAGAGAGGGAGGGAGTGAGGGAGGCTGGGGCTTGTGCTGCCCAGCTGGGGCACAACAGGGTGTAGGATGGAGCCACGGCTTGTCTGGGGGGCTCAGGGAGGGGGTGTAGCTCCTGTCACTGGAAGCACCCCAAGGGGGCACCAGGGGGAGAATGTGTGCCCCTAGATCTGTGGGATGGGCTGCTGCTGTGGGCTGGGGCCAGAGCTATGCCAGGATCTTCCCCGAGTGTTGTGGGGGGAAGCAGACTGCGCTTGGGGTGGGCAGTGGCAGCGCTGGGAGGGAGGACTATGGCGGGGGGAATTTTGGAGTGGCTGCAGCTCTCCAGTAGCCCCCCTCTGAGTGCTGCTGCCACCCACCCTGAGTGTTTTCCAGCCCAGCCCCAGCCTGCAGCAGCAGCCCCCACGCCTGTGCCCCATGCAGATCTGAGGGGTACATGGCCCCCTGGGCTCTCCCAGGGTGTGTGCAGTGGTGAGAGCCTTCCCACCCTCCCTGCACCCACCGGATGAGCCACAGCTCTGTCTTGCACTCTGCCCCACCCCAGCTGAGCAGCACCTGCCCCAGCCCCAGCCCCACCCCCTCCCTCACTGCAGAGGCCTTGATCCGCCTTCCCACCCCTTCCCTCCCCTTCCACCACATCAGACTTACCAGCTGCACGCATCTCTCCATGCATCGGAAATTGGATTGGTATTGGTTTATATGCCTCCTTAAAAATCAGCTATCAGTATTGACCCCCAAAATCTCTAGCGTTATACCCCTAACTGTAATATAACATCTACACAAATGACCAACCAGTCAATTTGGAAACAATCATCTATGCAGATGACATGTGCATAAGACCCCAACACATTGGCTTTGATCATGTTGAAAAATCCCTAAGCGAGGCACCAATTGGCCTAATCTAACATTACACTGAAAATGAATTACGTACCAACCCAGTGAAAACACAGGTATGTGCCTTTCATCTGAAAAACCATGAGGCCAATCACCAACTCAACATTACATGGTCCAGGACCCCACTATCCCACTGTCCAAACCCAGTTTATCTTGGAGTCACCCTCTGTCAAACCTTTCCATACAAAACAAACACCATGAAGATAAAAGCGAAGGTGAGCACTCATAACAACATTGTATAGAAATTAACCAACTCAAAATGGGGAGCTAGCCCCTCAACCATCTGAACTACTGCTCTCAGCTTCTCCTTGGCCAAGTATACATGCCCTGTATGGGAGAGAACTGTATATACTAAGCGTCTTGATCCCATTCTGAATGATAGCTGCCAATGCATCACAGGATGTCTGAAGCCTACCAGCCTAAACAGTGTGTACCTGCTGGTTGGCATTGTGTCTACCTAACATCAGTAGAACAGTGGCCATCAGGACAGAATGATCAAGACAAACTAAAGATATAAGACACTCGCTGTATGACCATCCTGCAGTGCACAAATGTCAGAAGTCATGCAGGAGCTTCCTCACCAGTACCCAACCTCTTGATGCCATGCCCAAGGAGATGTGGCTACAGATATGAACAAGAGAGTGACAAAAATACTTGGCAATGAAAAAAGGGACATTCCAGTGGCCGAGTCCTTACCACCAGGAGCTGATGAACCATGGCAAAGGTAGCAATGTCTCAGCCCCCCATGTACCAGAGTTGGATGCCCCAATGACCTAATAAAACGTGCGGCCATTAGTTCAACCACTTGTGACTGTGGTACAGAGCCTCAGACAATGCTGCACCTGCTGCAATGCCTGCTGCTTGAAGACACATGTACAATGAAAGATCCTGCAAAGTAGAATAAACAAGCACATGCGTGTGTAACAAAATGGTCAAATTTGGCATAGACACATAAGAAAAAAAAGTGGATTTCTTGAGGACCTGCTCCATGATCTTTCCATGTATTAAGGTCAGGCTGCCTGGTCTGAAATTTTCATTTTTCCCTTTATTAAAAAAGGGCGCTATACTTGCCCTTTTCTAATCACCTGGGAACTCAAACAGCCTTCACAGCTTCTCAGCGAGGATAGCTAATGGCTCTGGAAATACTTCAGCCAATTTCTTCAATAGCCTAGGGTGCACCCCAGCTGGCCCTGCCAACTTGAAAGCACCTAGCTCCTCTAAGTAATCCCTAGTCTGTTCTTGTACAACTGTAGGATGTTTGATTCCTTCCTTACTTTTGCTGCAACTAAATTCATCATCTAGTAGCTGCTCCTTTTTGTGACGCTTGAAATAAAAAAAGGTATTACATAATTCAGCCTTCTCTGCATCAGCTGTAACTAGATTGCCTTGTATAATATATTCCTTGCTTCAAGTGCTTAACTCCTGCCAGAAAAGACTGACTCTTCTAGCTCTATCTCCTGCAGGGTAAGTCAAACAGACTGACAAAATTCTCTTCCCAACTGGTCTTCAAGGTTCTTCACACCGAAGACAGGAAAGAAATATTTTCCTCCTCTGTAGTGCCAGATTCTCATGGAAATCGTTAGGTATGTCTCTGGCTATATTTCCACAATATTATGTCAAGCAACAAATCTCTCCAACAAATGTTTCATCATGGCTGTAGAATTGATTCCAGGTCTTCACTCTGATGCATCTTGGGAAAAAAAATAAAATGTAATAATGTAATATTACATCCTGAGTAATAAGACCTACTGGCAAATATACAGGTATAGATATCTCTTTCAGGTGCTGTAGAACAGTGGTCTCCAACCTTTTTAAGGTGAAGATCACTTTTGGAAGGAAAGGAAAGGGTAACCCAGGATCTACCATGCCCCCACTCAGCCAGTGGCAGGGGGTATGAAGAGGGATCATCCCTCTCCCCTGACCTGGCCTCAGTGGCAGGGAGCACAGCTCAGCCCTGCCACATGTGTCCCACTGCTCCTGATTGTGGAGCCTATGACATTCGATCTCAGAGGCTTGACTGTCAGAGGCTTGCTGATCAACCAGTCGATCGCGATTGACTGGTTGGTGACCATTAATCTGAATGTGTTCCTTGTCTGAACTGTGAGATTCCTGTGCGGCTGCGGGGGTGGGGGGTGGAATTAGTCCTGATGGTCTATCTCTTGTGTCCTGTTTCATATTGTCAAGCTTCTCTGATGGAAGATTTTAGCAGCAGCTATACAAATGTATATAAATACATATCACCCCTCCCTTGAACCTGTACAGAAAATCCTAAAAAAATTGCAACCCATACTAGAAAGAGACCCTATTCTTAAAAAGATCTTCCCAGAGCCACCCATCCTAGCCTTCAGACAAGCACTAAACCTCACCAACCACATCACCAGAAGCAAACTTCCTCAACCCCGGAACACACCAAAAGGATCTAGGCTGTGCCATGACAAGATATGCAAAACCTGCCAACACATCTCCACCACCCCCACTATTACTACACCCCACAACAGAACCATCAGCATCCTTGGATCTTACAGCTGCACCTCCAGAAATGTAATATATCTCATCCAATGCACCAAATGCCCTGATGGAAAATATGTAGGAGAGACCAAACAACAACTGCG
>JAGPOW010000145.1:7738132-7750392 GCA_030014935.1 Caiman crocodilus
GCACTTGTTTCCTGCCATTGGCAGGGGGTCAGACTAGATGGCCTGCTCTAGGCCCCTTCTGACCCTAGTTACTATGAAACTATGAAACTATGAAACCTGCCAGCTGTCTCTGCATCCCTCAGTGGGGGAAGCATCCACTTGGAGAGTGGTGCCAAGGACTCACTGCCATGGCCAGCACTTTCCCACTGGGAATGCTGGGGTTTCCCCTGAGTTTCTGGCTGCTTCCCTGGGGGCTGACACATTTCTGGCTGCCCCAAGACAAGCCTTCTCTACACAGCTGCCTAGCTCTGCAGTCCCTGTCATCCAGCACCCATCCACAGTGGCCACTGTTAGTTGCACCCTACCACCAGACCCAGGTCTTCTTTCCTACCCTCTCAGTGGGGATAGGGAGAAGGAGACTCAGGGATGTGAGTGAAGGATGGGGCTGGCCAGGATAGGCAGCCCAGAGAAGACTGAGGAAATGTGGTTTTGGAAGGAAGTGCCAAAATGTGGAGGGCAGCCTGGTGATGGACCATCACTGACAGAGGAAAACTCCATTCAGCATCTCTCTGGACCCTGTTCTTTGTCTCCCCTCAGAGTCAAGGCAAGGGATTCAAGGTAGAAAGGGTGTACCCCAGGGCCCCTCAGCACCAAGCCAGGGACCTATCCTGCATGCAGAGCAGCAACCAAGGCTATGTGGGTCTGGGCCTGGACGTGACTGCTGTGCATGCAGCTGCTGGAGATCAGGATGAGGGTGTCTGGCCCCCACCCTACACCCCAGGTCAGCATTCGAGACCCTGTTAATGATCCTTCTGCAGGTTCATCTATGGAAGCCTTGTTACGACTTGCCTTCTTCCTTTACATAATCACATTCTAGCATCTTCTCAGCACTCCACCCACCATGGCCAACCTCAGAGTGCAAAACTGAAGGCTTTGGAAGTGGTGCAGATCACCTGTACAAAAGGCATGTAAGACAAAGACTTTCCTCCCCATTGTCCTCTGTAGACTGTCCCAGGACATTATGAAGCTGGTTTGTGCTTTTCCCAGGAGAAGAGCAAGTCCCTGCACCTCCCCCTCATCCCTGGTTAATCTGCTGAGAGCTGTTAAGAATTAAGAGCTTTGTGTGCATTTAATCAGCTTGTTCTCCCACAGCCACTGGCAGAGAAAAAAATGTTCCCTGCTGCATATCCCTTCACAATCCCAGGCTGGTCTGCCTTGCCAGTCATTCATCAGAGCTCTCTAAACAGCACAGGAAACAAACAGCTGGCAGGAGACCAGACTTCTCAGCCCTTCAGGGAACTGGAAGGAGCAGCATTGGCTGGTTCTGTTTGGTGGCAACCTGTTTCACTTCAGTTGCACCCTCAAGGGCTTTGCTTTGGAAGTCAAGTGGTTTGGAGACAGCCATTCCCCTAGGGAAGGTCATTGGACCCTATACAGGAGAACTGAGTTCCACCTCTGGATAGGCCTTGCCACAGAGCCATGTAGGTATTGCAGTGGGGGAAGGCACTCCTACCAGTGCGTTGAAGTTTCCTGTCTCTTTCTGCCATGGAGCACAAAGGGCTCTGGAAGACACTGGAATACACCTGCAGACTGCTGGGGATCTCCACAGCAGCAGGTAAGAGTGAGGGCCTGCTTTTGTGGCAAGAAATAGGTAATGAATAGGTCCCCAGGCTCTTGGGTTTTATTCCTGCTTCTGACTGTTTTTCTGTGCTTCCATTTCCACAGCTGCCAAATAGGGAATATGCAACTTAGTCCTGTCAGTGCCTGGACAGGCTCTGATTTATAATTCTGCGACAGTTCCAGGTGGTAGACTGGGGCCACCTCAAATTGTGAGATGGGGCTCGGCAGAACTTAGAAACTGGGCTCCTCTTCTCAGAGATGGCAGGTTCACAGGAGTGGGGTTTAGTTTCCACAGTTAGTAGACCTGAATCAGCAGTGAAGGGGAGAAGGGTAAAGAAGCATTTATGGATGGAGAGATCATGTGTTGGGCTAAAGGGTTTGTGAAAGTGGAAGTGGTTCCAAGCTCTATGTAAAGACAGAAAGTGCTATTGAAAAGGGGTTGTATACTGAGTAGGACTGAGAACTGCAGCTACTCCAGAGTTGCCACTCTGCCTCCTTCATAAGCAACTAAGCAGAGGACTCAGGGAGCGCTTAACTCTGTAGCCTCGGTACAAACATTAAACACCAATCTGCTTACCTGGCTTTTCTCCCTGTTTGCCAGAGACCAAATGGGAATAAAATCTTTGTCCCAGCTGGAGGATGCTGCCTTTGGCTCTTAGTGAAATGTCAGCAGTGAGTAGAAAATGGGCCACTAAAGCCAACAGTTCCAACTTGAAATCTCCATCAGAAAACCCTACTGGTCTAAAAGTTGGTCACTGGTGGCCAATCTTTTTGCCAGGTGTGCCACAAATTAGCTTCATACATTTCCCAAGTGCCACCTTGATTCCCTTCTCCTGGCCTATTTGGTGCTCTACTCCCTGCCTGGTGCTCTGTGCCTGATTTGCTTTCTGCTTCCTGCCCTATCTGCCGCTGTGTTGCCTGTTCCCTCCCCAGTCTGCTGTGTGCCACACACAGAGGCCATCCATGCCACTTGTGGTCTGTTCTCTGCAGCTTAGTCACCCCTGGACTAGGTCATTGCATGTCCTTGTCATTTGTATAGGGGTAACTATGTCTGGAGTGCTCTGTAAAGATCATTATTTGGAAGCCCAGGATCTCCTCTACGCACAGATCACTGGCAAATAACAAAAAGAGCTCTGTAGCAAAGAGCAGGTAGATACTGAAGAGGATCATGCTCAGGAGCAGGAGAACAAAGCAGAAGTCTCCAACCACAGGCAACTGGTAGGGATGGGGGGACAGGGGCACAGGAGTACGAGCCTTCCCCCTACCTCAGATTGGCCCCCAACTCAGCACTGCTCAGGATGGGGCAGTTTTATTGCCATGCAGGCCAGTGGTGTGTTGGGGCAGGAGGGCACTAAGCCACGACACAGAAGTATAGGAGTGGATATGGGCCTTTTGGCCTGCCCCCAGGCCCACCCACAAATTGTGCCCCACTAAACTTAGGAGGCACCAGCCACCTCTGCTCCAACCAGCTTAGTTATGAAAGAAAATTAAAACAGCAGAGATAAGTTTATGAAGGTGATACAGAAAGAGGAGTTCTGGCTGTCCTATTGAAGGCTGTGATGTATGGACATGTGCCTACTGTCCACAGGTTGCAGAGCAGGATGGGGGATTTGGTTTTTCCCATGCTTCTGGGTTGTGCTGGCTGCCACATGTGAGTGGATGGAATTTTTTCCCTTCCTGTTGCTAGATGGGTCAGGGTTTTTCACTTACCTTAGAAGCACTGGGTGTTGGCTCCAGCCAAGGCTGGGGATTTTGACTAGGGTGTGCCAATGGTCCTGTTGGGATTAAAACCTGGAGGTTCCTGGTGAGAGGGTATTGCCCCTACCCACAGGATCAAATTGATTATCACATTTGGATTCAGAAACAAATTTTACCCTATAGTCAGACTGGTACGCACTGTGGTGGGTTTTGTCTTCCTGAAAGGCCCTCTTCCTTGGATCTCTCAAGTGCAGTTTAACATCTCTCATCCCCCTGCTTTACCTGTGACAGGTTTGGGTGCTTTTGGTGCCTTTGGGCACTGTGCCTTGTAGTTGTGCAATAGGGTTGATCATTTCATTTTAAAAATATGTTAGCCAAGAACTTGTATGAGGCAGTTTGGATAAGGATGATTCTGTCTTGAGCAGAGGTTAGACAACATGACCTTTGGAAGTCCCTTCCAGACCTACTTTTTCGTTATTGTATGATTCTCTGAAGCTGGCTATGAGATATTCCTTGTCCAAGCCAAGATAAAACAAGCACCTCAAGAAAGCAGAGCCCAGCCACAGGGCTGATTGTTGTGAAAAGCCAAACCCAGGTTGGGGCTGGATACAAAGCCCTGAAATATTCTCACAGCAGTGAACCACGCTATAAAGGTGCTACTGCAAAAAAAACTACAGGGAAAAGAGTCTACACGCTTCTTGAGACCTCGAGGCAGATACAACCTCATTCAGTGAGGCTCCTTCGAAACAAATGGAGAGAAGCTGCCAAAGCCTACAGAAACCTCTCTCTCACTCAGCCCCATCCATGCACAGTGATAGTCAAACTGGCTGCATCTACACGATACACTGACTGCACGAAGACTACTGAGCAGCAGCATCACATGGCAGAAACCATGATGGGATGCTACTGTGTAGTAGTCTGGGGCTACTGTGCCATTAGCATCACAAAAAAGCTGTTTATCAGCCCTACTGTATAATAACTCTGGTTATGGCACAGTCATTTAATACTTGTTTATACATAAATCTCATTACTCTCGTAAATAAATTAAGAGGCTGTGACACAGATGTTTACATGGTCTGGTGGGTGGCAAATTGGCTTAGCTGTGCACCCAGGGAGTGGTAGTATACAGGTCAGTATGGGTAGTGGGGTCCTGCAGGGTTTGGTCCTTGGACCTGTACTCTTCAATATCTTCATCAGTGACTTGGATGCAGGTGTGAAGTGTATTCTGTCCCAGTTTGCCGACGATACCAAATTGTGGGCACACTCTGGAGGGTAGGGAATGACTGCAGGCTTCAAAAAGAGGCTAGATAATCACCAGGGATCCGGGTTTTCCACCGGATTCCCTGTTTTTATCGGAGAAAACGTGGATTTCTCTTTTTAGCAGAGAAGCCCGCGGAGTCTCCACTTTTGCAAAGAACTCTTGCAGGTTGGCACAGCTCCAGCCTGCCAGAGCCAATGCAACAAGGGAGGGAAACCCCCAGCCTGAGCCGTTGAGGCAGCCAAGGCCGGGCTGGGGCTGGGGCTCAGACTCGCCCTTTGCCCCTGGAGCACAGAGGTAAGTGGGGCTGTGGGGCAGGGCTGGGGAACATGGTTGGAGGCTGAGGGAGCGCTGGGTGCTGCCGGCGCCCGGTGGCACACAACAGCTGGGGCCAGGGGGTGAGGGCAGGGGTGCCCCTCTGCCGGGGGGTGTTGCGGGCAAGTGATGCGGGGCGCAGTGTGGTGGTGCCCGCCCTGGCGGGCCGCACACATGCCGCCCGGCCGGCTGCCCGGGGGAGAGGGAGGCTGGCACGCGGCCGGAGCACCGCTCCGTGGTCGGCGCTGCAGCCCTGACTCGGACGGCCGTGATGGCGGTGACGGCCGCTGCCTGCACAACTCCCGCTGCCGCCGCGGATGCGTGCCTGGAGCTGTGCGGCCGGCCGGCAGCAGCGTGGTGGGGGCCGAGCGGCACGCAGCCCTCCCACCACCACCTCGTGCTGCGCAGCTGAGCCGGCCGCACAGCTCCGAGCACGGCGCCGCGGCGGCAGCGGGACGTTTGTACGCAGCTGTTGTCACGGGCAGCCTCACAGGCAAGCGGCAGCAGCCTCCCGTGCCAGCGGTGACGGCCGCTGCCTGCACAACCTCCCGCTGCCGCCGCGGAGCTGTGCTCGGAGCCGTGCGGCCGGCGGCAGCGGCGCGGTGTTGGGGCTGGGAACGGCTGCGTGCCGCCCGGCCCCCGCAGTGGCAGCGCTTGCCCACATAGCCGCCCACCCCCCCGCACGCAGCTGCCGCCACCACGCGCCACCGCGGAGCCGTGCAGCCGGTTGTGAGGCATGCAAGCTCCCCGTTTCACCCCCCGGCCGGGTGGCACATGTGTGGGATGGTAGCGCAGGACGCAGTGGCAGAGTTGTGGTGGTGGCCTCCGTGTGTGAACCTCTTGTCAGGCTGGCCGGCATGTGTGTGGCCCACAGAGTGGCACCCCTGCCTTCACCCACTGGCCCTGATCCTGGGAGTGGGCACAGGGGCACACTCCCCCCTTCTTGATCTACCCCCCAGCACCTTCCCTTTCCCTTGTCCCACCCCTTCCCCTCCCACTTTACCTGCTGGAGTGGGTGTCAGTGTCTGTGTCTGTGTCTGTGGGTCTGGTCTGGGGGGCTGTTGTGAGGGGCATCAGGGGGCCTGTCGAGACTAGGGGACGGGGTACAGGGCACCAGCAGCACTGGGAGGGGCTTTGGGGGGCCTTTAGTTTGTATCATGGATTTCGGGTTTTTAACTAGAGAATTTGCAATTTCTAACCGGAGGAAACCAGGGTCCCTGCTGCTAATCACCTAGTCGGGGTCGTTTGACCCCAGCATTCTTTCCTGCCCAGGGTTGGACTCGATCTGCTCTGGTCCCTTCCAACCCTACCAACTATGAAACTATTGCCAGGTTAGAAAAGTGGGCAGTGCACAATCGGATGCAATACAAGGACAAGTGCAGAGTGCTGCACCTAGGGCGCAAAAATATGTAGCACACCTACTGGCTAGGAAGTGACCCTCTCAGCAGCACAGAAGCGGAAAGGGATCTCAAAGTCATAGCGAACTCCAAGATGAACATGAGTTGTCAGTGTGATGAAATCATCAGCAAAGCTAACTGCACTTTATCATGTATCAGCAGGTGCATGACAAATAGATCCAAGGAAAGGATTCCTGCCTCCTCAGAAATCTCTTCCTGAAGTTATAGCTGCACCTTTTCTTTCACACACTCCCCATCCATGGCCCCACCAAGTCCCATGACCTCCTGGCCAACTTCCTCCTGTCTTTGACCAAGCTGTTCATCTACCAGAACAGGGAAGAGGCTCTGTCTAGAGGAAACCCAGACAATTGCGGAACTATTTTTCTTTTATTCCTCTGCTCGTGTGTCCAGTCAGAATTTCACTGGTTAGCATCAGCTCTCTCTTTCAACTCATTCAGGGTGCAGTGGTCAATGTACTCTACTTGGAGTCCCCCCTTGGAAGCCTTGTTATAAACCTGTGACTGTCACTCCCATGCCTATTTTCTTTTCAGGTGTCCAAAGTAATCAATTGCTATGCCTCCAGTAACCTCCGTACTAAAAGAGGCTTATAGTTCTCCTGGTGGGCCTGAGCCATGTTTCCCTTGTCATAGAAAATAGGCTTGTCTCTGACAGTGGATGTTTTAGAGAGAGAATACTGAACTAGATAAATCTTAAGTGATTTATCCCCTATTCATTATCTTTCCTGGCTTTCTCTGGTTTTGGTTTAGACATGCTGGAGGAAACATTTCCAACCATTCTGTCCAACAGTTAATGAAAGCTATTAATAGATCCATCACCCATGAATTAATCTAGTCCCTTTCTGAACCTGGCCATACTATCTGTCTCTGCCACCTCCTGTGGCAGTAAATTCTATAAGTTAACTATGCATTGCATTAAAAAAGTACTGAAGGCAGCCTGGCCCCAGGCAGTCTGGAGAGCGGGTCCTACAGATAAGCAGTGGGGAAGAATTGAGGCCCCCATGGCGACGGGGAGAGGGTAGTTGGGCAGGGCTGAAGCTGCTGCCCAACCAAGTGGTGCATAGGGCTTGGAGCCTGAGCTGTAATGCATGAACATAGGGCTGTGGTGGGGAGTGGGATGGGGCCGCGAGCAGCTTGTTTGGGGGTGGAGGTGGGGCTAGCTCCCTGCTGCCATATGCACTCTCATGGGGTGGGGGATACACCCTAGATCTGTGTGCAGGGCAGGGGTGGGGGCAGGCTGCTCACTGCTGGCTCAGGCTGCTGCCCTGCTACCCTCCCCCAGGGCCTCCACAGCCCAGCATGTGAGACCTGGCATGGCAAGGAACAGCAGAGCCATGCAGGGATCTCCTTGCCACTGCGAGCTCCAAGCTGCCCGGGCAACATGTCTTCCATGTGTGGGGGCATCAGGGAAAGCAGTGTGGAATGAGGCTGGAAGGGGAGGTATGGAGGCCTCCTTAGTGCGCAAGGGACACTTGACTGCCTTGAGACCTTGTCAGGGTTTGGTTCAAGGCGTAAGCAGTTATTGAGCCCAGAGCAGGCAGAGAGAGAGGGCACAGCCACACAGGGGCCAGAGGCCCTGTGATGGAAGGGACAAACAGAGCTAGAGCCTCAAAGCCAGGTTCAGTTCAGTGGGCCTAGGCTAGAGGGCCTAGCTAAATTAAAGGGGCAGAGGCTGAGGAGGCTGAAGCCCCACACAGGGAACACCATTGCAGTAACACCCGCAAGGCATGAGTTGTGACAAAGGGGAGGATTTGGAGTCACGCAATTAGACTTAAGGCTTTGGGTGCCTTGCCAGACACAGTCAACTACAGAGGCCCACCCAGGAGCCTGGGACCAGTGAGGGCTAGTAGGGTGCTGGGGACTCTAGTCAGGATTTTGTGGAACTGGAGCTATGTAAAGGTCCGTGGGCAGCCTCCCTATTAATTTATATTTCCATCAAGGCATGGCAGGAGAGATAGGAGGGTGCCCCAGGAACAGAGCGGGGCATGGTTGCAGAATCACCAGGGGGCATCACAGCCACCCCTGGGATCCCAACATGTTACATCCTGGGAGATGATGAATGTGGCCTACTAGATTTGGCTTGTGTGCACTGCTACCCCTTGATGAATGGAGGGGGTTATTGAACACCTCTGTGTCTATGGTCCATACTGCTGGCATTAACATCCATGCTAGAGGAGAATAAGTGGCCTCTGACACTGCAGCAGGAGGATCTGGATCCTAGCCTTGCTTTGCTATGAAGCAGTAATGTATTGCAGAGAGTCAGCTGTGAAATCCCCAGGAAGAAAGTATTTATATATGAGTTCCCAGTTAGGTGAGATGAATAGAGGCTAAAGCTAGAAGGGAGCAGCATAAGGATTAACTAATCTGACCTCTTGAATGATACAGGCCATCTTTGTACTTGGACCCAAGTCAAGCGCTGGGCACATAGCATATCAGCTCCACGCAGACCCATGTGGAGCTGTACTGTCAGCAATTTGGAAACCAGACATGAGGCAGCAAGCCAAAGCCTGGGCAATACCAATACTTTTATTGTCATGTTGCCCACAAGCCAGGGCAAGAAACGGAACCCATCATCTCCTTCCTTCCAGTGTAGGAATCATGCTAGGATCAACATCCATCCAGTCCAAACTTGCAATGTTTAAGCAGATTAGAGTGAAACTTTCCACTGATGGCAGCTACCAGACCAGATCCTCACACTACAGGAGGATTTTAAATGGACTAATATCATTAATCCAATTTACCTTCTAGTTCCTGGTTTCACCGCACTGGTTGGAGCACTGAGTGGAAGCTCATTCCCTGTTCCTAAGCTGTCTGCTCTGGCTTTGCTTTTCTGTTAGGCCAGGAACTGTCCTTATTGCCATGAAGACAGATGCTTATTAATGTTTCTGGAAGGCTTCCTTAGTTATGCCACTGCAAGGCAGGCACAAGACTGACTTAGGGAAAGGAGGAAGAAGGGAGCCTCAAAGGGCAGTGGCACTGGCCTCTCTGGGAGGCTGGCAGTGGGGTGTATTGGTTCTCAGCATTGGCTTGTTGGGAATAATACCAAGAGGAGTACAATTTAGGGAGCTTCAAAGCTCTCTGCATATCTAGGCTTCATGGGCTTAATATCATTCGGGGACAGGTTATGGCACTAGGCCTCACACTGAGATAATAGCCCAAAGACAGATTTTGGTGTTGGGGGAGTGTCATAATAACACTCATCAAGGTAAAAAGGCTCTGCTTCATCCCTGCTACTCTGTGATCCTGACACATCTGTGGCCAGAGTATCCTCAGGCCCATCCAGTCAGGTGATGAGCACCCTTCTCTTCCATTGACTTCTGGCCTGCCATTGAAACACAGAGCAAACCAGTCCCTGACTCCGTGTCAGCCCAGGAACTCCTCATGATGTGAGCCCAGCCAGGCACTGAAGGCCAGGTTGTCACCATGCTGCCTCGAAGGTGTTCCCCTGGGGACAGCAAATTCTGGCCCTTCAGCCTTCCTGCATCTCTTGGTGCTTGGGGATGCACCTCCATATGGCCTATAGGGTTAAGTGGAGCTGCGAGGCCCACAGGAGCATTATACCTGTTCCACAGGAGAGCCCGGGATAGCAAATGCACAGAGTACTTGTTTCTGGGTGGCAGAGCAGCCCCTGAGCTTCTCTGGGGAGCATTGTAAGTCAGACTGGCCTCTGAGTAAAGGCACAGCAAGCTTTTTTCAGTGCCCAGGGCAGTGAGGAGAGTGAGGGTGGTGTGCTGGGAGGGGAGAGGGAGATGATTCTTACCTGCCCGGCTTTCCACGCTCTTCATTGGATTGGCAGCAGCTTCCCTTGCTTTGCTGCTGCTGTTGCCCTACCAGCACGAGATTGTGCTGCTGCACCTGGGGGACAGGCAGCAGCACTGGGCTGCTCTTGGTGCCTCATTCTCCTCCTCACTTCCAGGAGTAGGGCTGTGCCTCCCTGAGGGGTGTAATTCCAGCTCCTCCCCACACCTCCCCAAATACATTAAGAGACATGGGACTACACAGGACTTCTAGGACCAGGCAGGGCTGCTCCTGCCATGGAAAAGACTCCTGTGCAATGGGAGCCATAATGGCATCAAATATGTTGTGCCCCACTTGCCCCACTTTAGTTATGCTACTGCCTTGGGGACTACTGTCCCATATGCTGGTAACCATGCACATGTTCAACTCAGCTCCGGATTCTGGTGAAGTTAGAATGGTCTTGCCTGGCTCACAGGCCTGTCCTAGTGTATCCACTGCTGGTAAGCAGGAGGAGGCAAATGCTGCCAGGCCTGTGATAAACCTGATTGACTGCACTGGCAGCAGTGCACTTGTTGGCTGGTTCCCTTGAGCCAAATCACACACAGCACTCTCCACTCTCTTGCCTTTTACACATCAAGACTTACACGCACAGTTACACAATCATATAGTTTTGTGTATACATTTAGTCACTTCTGTGACATGTAGTCATACACAGCATAAGACACATGGAGTCATACAGCTGTACACAAGCGTACACAGATGTACAGTCACAGATAGCATAGCATGCCTAATCACATGCACACAAAACATGGTCTTGTCCAGGGTAACACACATGGAGTCACATACACAGAATCTCAGTTTCTCTCGGTGTCAGACGCAGTCACACACACAAAGTCATATACAGAGTTCTTACAGAATCATAGAAAATGAGAGTTGGAAGGGACCTCAGTGGGTCATCTAATCCAGCCGCCTGTGCTCTGTGACAGGGACCCAAAACTGGACACAGTACTCCAGATGTGGCCTGACTGGTGCTGAATAGAGGGGAATAATCACTTCCCTTGACCTGCTGGCAACACACGTACCAGTTAGGGCTGTGTGAAGCTTTGGTCCTGATTTGATTCGGTGGAGATTCAGCCCGATTTGGTGGCCGAATCTCCAAATCTGAATCAAATCAGAGGACCTTTTAATCTCTCCAAATTGAATGAGAACTCTCTGACTCGATTCGGAGAGATTCGGCAATTTGGACATAGACACAGCTTTAAATGTTTTTTCTACATATCTCTAGGTAGCAGGCGGCTTGTGAAGACTGTGATGCTGGGGCACATGCAGTGTCCCACAGAAGTGGGGGGAGGCAGGGGGTCCCCAGAGCACTCGGCAGCAGCCCCGGAACTGGACCAGAAGCACTTGCAGTTCACTTTCGGGTCCGCCAGGGAGTGTGCTGGAGACCCCCTGCAGACTCCCCTCCACTGGCTTGGTGACTGGTACCTCCTGGGGTGGGGCCCTCAGGGTCTCCCCACAGCCAAATGCCAAGCCGGGGGTGGGCACGAGGGGGCCCTCTGTGCGCTTCCCGGCAGACCCAGAAGTGGACCAGAAATACTTTCAGTCCACGGGGGACCCCTCTTCCCCCTGGTCAGTGAGTTTGGCTGCTGGGGACACCTGCCTCTCCCTGGTCAGCGCAGTTGGCTGCAGGGCATCCCCCCCCGTCCGGGAGTAGTCTGGGAGCTGCCCTTGCCTGTGAAACCTGAGGTGAAAAAGGCATTGAATACTTCAGCCTTTTCTGCCTCCCCCATTCAGTAAGGGACCCACACTTTCCCTGATCTTCCTCTTGTTGCTGACATACTTGTAGAAACCCTTCTTGTTGCCCTTCACATCACTTGCTAGCTGCAACAAATTAATTTTACAATTGTGCTTTGGCCTTCCTGACTTCATCCCTGCATGCCCTAGCAATACTCTTATACTCCTCCCTAGTTGTTGTCCTAGTTTCCACTTCCTTTTTGTGATTATAAGCTTCCTTTTTGTGATTTAATTTATTGAAGAGTTCCATGCTGAGTCAAGCTAGCCTTCACTTGCTAGCCTTTCTTCTCAGGATGGTTTGTCCCTGCACCCTCAGTAAGGCTTCTTTCTTCTTCCTTCTTCCTTCTGTTCAACATCTTCGTCGCTGACTTGGACGAGGGGGTGGAAAGCGAGCTGTCCAAGTTTGCTGACGACACCAAACTGTGGGCTGAGGTGGGGACACCA
>JAGPOW010000145.1:7750492-7781567 GCA_030014935.1 Caiman crocodilus
ACCCCAGCACTCGTTCCTGCCATTGGCAGGGGGTCAGACTAGATGGCCTGCTCTAGGCCCCTTCTGACCCTAGTTACTATGAAACTATGAAACTATAAAGTACAGCCAGCATTCCTGGACTCTTCTCTCCCTCAGTCTGGCTTCCCGGGGATCCTGCCCATCAGTTCCCTAAGGAAGTCCTAAGTCTGGTTACCTGAAATTCAAGGTCCTTACTCTGCTGCTCTCTATCCTTCCTTTCCTCAGGGTCCTGAACTCAATCATCTCATGGTTGCTGCTGCTCAAGTTTTCATCCACCACTACATTCCCCACCAATTTTTCCCCATTTTTGAGCAGCAAGTCAAGAAGAGCGCGGCCCCTAGTTGGCTGCTCCAGCACTTGCACCAGGAAGTTGTCCCCAACACTCTCCAAAAACTTGCTGGATTGCCTGTGCAATGCTGTATTGCCCTCCCAGCAGATGTCAGGGTGATTGAAATCCCCCACAAGATCCAGGGCCTGTGATTGGGAAAGTTGAGCTAGCTGTTTGAAGAAAGCCTCGTCCACCATTTCCTCCTGGTCTGGCAGTCTATAGCAGACCCCCACCATGGCATCACCCTTGTTCCTCTCTCCTGTGACCCTAACCCAGAGACTTGCAACAGGCCTGACTCCAGTTTCATACTGGAGCTCTGAGAAATCATATGGCTCTTTTACATATAGCGCAACTCCTCCTCTTCTTCCCTGCCTGGCCTTCCTGAACAGTTTTTACTTATCCATGACAGTGCTCCAGGCATGTGAGCTCCCACCAAGTCTCTGTTATTCCAATCCCATCATATTTCCTTGACTGTGCTAGGACTTCCAATTCTTCCTGCTTGTTTTCCAGGCTCCATGAGTTTGTGTACAGATACCTGAGGTAACCAGTTGATTGCCTTGATTTCTTAGGAAGAAAGAAAGCACCTGAAAGCTCCCCTGTTTTCCCATCCTGCTTGCTCTTCCTTCAGGTCACCCACTTCCCACAACTGCCATATTAATGCACGTAGTAATGACGCAATGGAGAAGAGGCAGCCAGGGAGGAAGGAGACAGGGTTAGCATGCATAATGACAGGGCAGAGATAGATCAGGCTCTAAAGAGGGACCTCACCCCAGCCCTACTGAGCCTGTGTCAGGGCACTGCCCTGAGCTGGAATCCAACATGTGGTACAACAGGACAAATCCCTATGCACAGAGGACAAGTGTGTGGCCAGTTGGGTGTCCACCAATCCAGAAGGTAAATGCTCAGATGTGGGGCAGGTGTGACAAGGACAGAGCCTCTCTTGCACATAGTGTCTCCCCAGTGAAGATTGCTCAAGGGCTGTATCTGTGCTCAGTGAACAGAACTAAGATTACTCTGCTGTTAGGGAAGCCCTATGACCTCTGGGAGTCTTAATGCACTGTACCAAGTGGAGGGAACAGGATGGCTTAGGCCATTGGAAAAACTGAAGCAAAAAGAAGAAGCATGAAGACTGGTGGTAAAGTAAGGGACAGAGGCCAGAACTTGTGGCTCTTGATCTTTCCCTCCTAGTACTGGACTCCACACCTTCAATTCTCCTGCAGACCGGGCCATGAAGATGCAGTGCTGAGCAACACACAGTAGGCTACGGCTGTGCACTGAGGACACTGTCTCCACTGTCTCCTTGATGTAACTTGAATCCTGCCCCAATGCGATCACTTGTCCTGCTCTCTCTCCCCAGTGCTGCTTGGAGTGGGAGCAGAGACTCTGCAGCAAGGACGGTTCAAGAGCCTGGCTTTCTACCTGCTGTGAGTATGCCTTCCCAAAGATAGGACCTGGGCGGGGTGGCACCTGGATGAGATACCACACATAGGTCTCCATAGCATGACAGCCTTCCTTCCCACACAGCAATCCTCAGAGACCTCCATAACTGTGTAAATATACTGTATTTACTCACATATGACATGCGTCTTTCCCCCTGAAAATTAGCTACTGGAATTTGGGGTGTATGTCTTAAATGGAAAAATGTGGGGAATAGATGGCCTTATCATGCAGGAGCCAAAGTTCCTGGTCCTTTTCAAGCTGGGTGGTCACCAGCAGCACCTGTAAATCAGCTGAGGGTCCATCTGTCTCAAATGGAGGGGCCAGGCACTTTAGCTCAGCTATCAGTGCCTACCAAGTCAGCTGGGAGTGATCTGTCTGTAGCTGAATTGCCCTGCTCCCCTTTGGAGAAGTACTTGCCCTATCCTGCAGATGAAGGATTAACAGAGCCACAGGTTTCCCCCCACCTCTCTCACCACCACTGCACCTGCCTGTGTTTCCTTGAAAAAAAAAACCTGATGGCACTTTGAAGGAAAAATCTATTTTTTTCTGCTCTGCCTTCCACAGAAAAGTGTGTTTTATTCATAACCATGTGATATGTGGCATAGTATGGAAAGTTGCTGCCTTTAGATTTCAGGGTCAACAGCCTGATGGGCCCCCAGGAGGCAGGTCACCCCTGTGCCATTCCATGCTACCTGCAAACCCAGGCAGATCACTGAGCCACCAGGCAGTGTGGGCACATTCAAAGGGGACCTGCCCAAATGGAAGAGCATTGGTCTTGTGTGGTGCCCTGGCAATTAGATCTGAGATGGAGTTCATTTCTGGCACTGTGGCCTTGAACTGGTCCTTGGACCTCCACTGTTGCTATCAGAGGACTCTGCAGCCTGATGATTCACTCCTTCAGTTTTTCAGGGGTAGCAGTGACTGTCTGTGAAGCCTCCTTCTTTGCTAGCCTGCTTTTGGGAACCTGCTTCATGTGAGTAAACACCACCTGCATCATTTCCCATGCACCTATTACACGCTTGGTGGGAGCAGCACAGGGCTAGTCGCACCAGGGTATCTGCAACCACAGACCCCCCTGGGACAACATAGCCCTTGCAGGCAACATCTTCCCTATCCTTTGACCAGGCTGTAGGGACCAGGTTGCTGCTCTGAGCCCTGTACACTAGGTGCTGGCATATGTTCTGTGAGGCAGAAGAAATGAAATGAGAGAGGACTTGGCACCTAGAAGGCACAGCCCTGGGCTCCCTTCCCTAAGGAGTGGCTTAGGCCTTATCTTGAACCAATTCCAAACCCAGGCTGGTTTAGAGGATTCAGGGGATTCAGGCAGCCATTAGTAGATACACAGTTATGAAGCTGGGGGTTAGAAGAAATCTGACATCTGGATCTGTCTGGAATACAATTTGGTACCCAAGTCCATGAGTCCCCTCTCTTCCCAGATGCCAACCAAGCTCCCTGACACATGCCTGCTGGAAGCGAGTCAGACAACCAGGCAGCTTCCAGAAGTTCCTGGGTTATGTGCTGCTCTCTGTGGCCTGCTTCTTGCACCCTGTCCTCATCTGGCATGTCACCATCCCTGGTAAGTAGCATGTAGGGCCCATGGATACTATGCAGGTGAAAGAGGAACAGCATGTCCAGTGGGGACAGTCCAGAAGCAAGGGGTGTGGTAGGGGCCCCCTGGGCCATTTATTTGGCTTCATTGATGCATGCTAAGCTTACTGGCTGTTGGCAGTTGGTCTGGCAGACTTTTTGCCTACTCCACTCCAGTGGTGTGAACACTGGGGTGAGTGCCTGGAAGCCCAGAGGTCCAGAAAGGCCATAGAAGCAGCGCTCATGGTGCTCCCCTGTCAGATTCCAATGAATCTGCCAATTCTGCTAAATACCTTGTCACAAGGACACAAGAAAGGAAGGAACCCTTTTCCTTCTCCTGGCTCTGGTAGTAGATGTGCCCCTCTTCCCAGGCTCTATGCTCGTGCTCACTGGCCTGGCCTACTTCCTGCTAAGCAAGAGAGAGAAGAGCCCAGCCTGCAAGAAAGCATGTGCTCAGCCAGAGCAGTACATTGACCCCTGCACTATGGCTGCAGCCACCACAGGCACTAGGGAAACTGAGCAAACCTACACCTTCCGCGAGGCACTCCAGAACCAGCATACCTCCTTGTTCAGACACATGAAGAACAGTCTGAAGGGTGGCGTGGATGGGGGCATTGCCCAGACTGCTGAGCCAACTCTGACCCTGCCCAACATACTAGCGCCACACAAGCAGGTGCATTTCCAGAAGAAGGTGGTGCAAATCATCCCCTCCATCAATGAGAGCCTGGATGAAGAGGAGAATGAGGCTGAGGAGACCACAACTGACACAGCCCCCATTCTCATTCCCCCCAACACTCACATCTTCCTCACCCCCTTCAGTACCACAAGGCTCGTCTAAGGGAACCAGGGCATGATGAAGTAACAGCAGCCTGCAGGCCAAGATCCCTGAATACAGGGTTCAGACATGCTATGCCTAATGTCCCAATGACCTGGCCAGACTACCACGAGGCCTGCCAGGACAGGCCACAGAACTTGGGTGTCTGCAGCTGCCCCACAACCTGACAGAGAGACCACTACGATCACAGAAAGCACAGGGCTGCAATTGCCTGCCCGATTCCCATTGTGGGCTCCAACCTTGATGCTGGTGTCATGAACCACTCTGGCATCTAGATGTTCTGGTGAAACCCCAGCTATGTGTCAGTGTATCCTGAGCCCTGTAAGACCCTGGTGGGCTGTGCCCAGGAAATGGCATAGCGCACCTGTATTTCCACACTGTATTTCCAGAACAGTAAAGTCTTTGCTCTAAGCCCTCAGATCATCTCAGTTATTTCTCCCAGTTGAATGGTACTGGCAGAGTGGCACAGGGTGTCTGAGACCCTGTGCACGGCTTTCCTCTCCCCCTGCTACAGGCCTTGGATAGAAAATCCAGGGGCCGATGTGCAGTCAGGGGAGGTTCCCAACAGCATGAGCGTTTGGCACTAACCAGCCCCTGGTGCTCATCTGCCCCTTGTTGCCCACTACACCACTTGTTGTGCTGCTAATGGTCACGGGCTGGTGCCTTCTAACTCCCCTGCATGCCCCCCCTCCCCACACACATCCTAGGGACTGCAGCTGCTCCTAGCAGAAGTGTGTCCCAGAAACCACAATCAAGAACCAGTCCCAGGGTCATATAAAAGTCATCACACACTGTCCCCTGACAATGGGCACAGGTTTGGTGCATTGACATTTGATGAGTCTCCTGTCTGGGGGATAGTTTGCAGGTTTTCCTGGGCAGCTGGCGGCAGGAGTGGCTATAGGCCAAGAACTAGGGGATCTGTTGAATCTGAAGAAGGAATAAGAGTTGCTGGTGCCTAGAGACCAGAGTCCTTGCAGGAGCAGCCAGGACACCATCAGGGTGAGTCCTCACTCTATAAGGGTGGTAGGAGATTCCTCTCCTTGGATAGCAAGGGGGTATAACTGTTGGCCTGATTTTAAGGATCAGCTGCTGATACTCAGTTGGGGGCAGGGTGCAATGTCCCTAAAATGCCCAACCACAACACATCTGGTTGATAACTTGGAGACCTTTATTGATAAACGGTAACAGCATATGACAATTAGCAAGCAAGCAAAGGCTCTCACCGTACGCTGTGCCCAGAGAAGCACGCAGGAAGACAGACATCTGGCCAGCATGCAATTGTCTTCTCCAGATTTCTTGCTTCAGTTTGCAGTGGTCTTGGTCGGAGGAAGTTGCTGAGCGATTAATACACACTCTCTTTGCTCTCCTCAAGTGTTATACCTTTAGTCTATGCATTGTATACTTAGCTGGTGCTCACTCATTGGTGGCCAGTCTGACATATTTTGTCCAGCTGATGGAGGTACTATCCACGTGTGTTTTATGTACCAGGTATCTGATAAGATGTGATCATATAGTCGGAATTTTCCATCCTTAATTGGGACTTTTAGGTATCAGGACAGGTTCATTCCTGCAGCTGTGCTCTTATCTTTTGAATACATGGGAGATGGGACTGCTTCTCTTCTCAGGGTTTGTTAGACACCCTCTACTCCCATAAAAAAAATCTCTCTGAAATGTGTGATAACTGCCTTGTTACAAAGTTGCTCCCCTGGTAGGCCATGAGAGCCTGGTTTTGCTTTCTAGCACACTGGTTAGCCACACACATATTGAATATATTGAATGATAAGCAATAAGCACTAAATAAGCACTAAAAGTTTAAACATTTGAAATATTATCTACCAATAGCCACTTACCCAGAAGTAGGGTGATTGTGGTGTGTTATCCAGGGCCAATAGATGGCATGAGCTTGCACCTCTTGAGACCTGATTCCCAAGCTCCAGTGCTCAGCTCTATGAGATCAGGGTGCCACTTGGAGTAAATGGCTATATGCCCTGGAAGTAGTCACTCCCTCCACTGCAAGCCCAGTCTGGGCACAACTTCCACAGGTAGCCACATCAAAGCTGCCCTCATGCTTCATAGAGGCACTAGGCCCCTTAGCTTCCCAGTCCAAACCAGAGTGATGGGGAAAATAGAACCCAATACTGCCAATCCCATGTCAAGTCTCTCCTGGCTTAACCTGCCTCCCCTCCCTCCCCCATATGCTTGGTTGTCCCTGCCTAGTCCAGCCTTACCCACCCACTCACTCTTGCCAGACCTAGCCCAACCTGACACTCCTGGCAGGACTCTTGCCCTCATGGGCCCAGAACTTTAAAATGAGATGCACCCCTGATTTGAGTCAGTGGGGTGTGCTGGGCCAAACACATTCCTAGGACTTGCAGGGCATGACCAATGGGGGCAAGACTGCACAGAACTGTGGTACAGGTCAGAGCCATGCATGACTTCCGCCTTCCTCCTGCTTCCATGCTAGGTTCCCTACAACTCACCTGGTATCTGTAGGATGGTGATAACATGTGGTTTCTCTTCCCTGCCAACCTAGCTATTTTGGGCTTGGAGAAGTGATACCTAGCCAAGTCTCTGATTGCTAGTGAGCAATTAATCTCTTTTGCCTATAAAACCCTCCAACCTGCCCCCTCCTCCAGCCTGCCTACCTGGAGCCAGCTGACATTGAGTATCTGAGCCTGAGGGTAGGGGGTACACGGTGATACAACTTAGCCAAAACATGGACCTCCTTCACAGAAGAGGGAGCTTCCACTGCCAGTGGCTGGAATGGCCTTCCTGTCTCCATCATGCAGCACAGAAAGAGCTGGTGATCTCCTACAAACCCAATTCCCTCTCCCCGACCCTCGCACTCCCCACAGCACACCATGCTGACTCCCTGCAGCCAAAGTGTTGGACCTTTATTCAGGACAGCATCTGACATATGGGCCAGCTCTCCTGCCTTTTGGGACAGGCTGAAACCCAGGGCTCTTGGTTCTGGGAATGGCATGGAGAATGTCAGTGCTCGAATATCAGCAAGGCTGGGAGATACCATGGAGTCACAGCAAGTCAGACCACAAGCACAAGGGCAGGTGCCTCTCTTTTGGTTGTTACAAGAATGCAAAGGGTCCTCTGTCTTTTACCACAAATGGCTGGCTGCCCTTGAGAGGGACCTATTCTGCCTATTAGGAACCACATTGTTACCCCCACAAAGGTATCACAGCCCCCCATCTCCTCAGGTCCTGCAGCTAGCTAGACCAGCTGGGCAGTGAAGATGCGGACACTTGGCTCTTTTCCTGAGCTCAGTCAGGTGCCCAGGACTTGAAGACCTCTCAGCTGCACGTTTTTGCTTCTGTTCCAAGTGAGTTGAGCCCAGATCAATCTCCAGTACCACTGCCCCAGTCCATGGGCAGGCCTGCACACCAAGGCCACAGACCTCTTCTGGAGTGGACTCTGGGCTGCTGCAGGGTTGGGGCGAGTGCTAACTAGCTCAGGGGGGCATGTGCAGGGGGCTCCACTTACACCTCACCATACCCTCAAACCCTCCCCCACATACCTGCATGTGTGTGGGGCTCTGACCTGACCCTGGGGCCTATGCCAGCTGCTGCTGATACCTGGGCATCGGGTCTTAGAGGTGCTACATGCACTTACCCCACCACACATATACTCACACACACACACATCCCAGAACCCCCCACAAACCCCATACCCACCCATACACATATCCACAAAACTCCCCATACCTACCCATCCACATCTACACATACTCTCACGCCCTCCCCCATGCCCCCATATACACACATCCAGCCCCCTCAACAAACCCATAGCCATCCACCCATACCCCCACATCCCTCCATAGCCCTCATATATAAAAGTAAGGCTTCATTTTGAGCTATTATGCAATCACCTCTATATACACAATGCAAACATACACAAATCAGGAGAAATCTTTTTTTTTTTATAAAATTAAAATATGTTATTGTGGATGTTTGATTTTTAGTATACAATTTGTTTTTTGGATTATGTACAGGCACTCAGCTTTTTACTTAATCTGCATTAAAATAGGTTAATACACATTAAGCATCACTTAAAAAGCATTGACTTTAGTTAATGTGCATTTAGCCAGGCTTTTTTTTCTGGTTCCAAGATGGCAAAATCCCCTTCCCAAAAGGTCCGGTGGCAAAGGTCAGGAATTAGGGGCAGGATGTCCTGTCCCAAGATGGTGACCAGGGTCAGGGCACCTGTCAAGGGAAAGAGCCCCTTGCAGCCCTCAGCTCACCAAAACTTGTTAAGCAGCCCCCCAGCCAAAATCATTGTGCATCCCTGTACTAGATTAACTGTGCAGTAAGTAATGCGCAGTAGCACACGTGCAGGCACTAACTGGAAGCAAATTTGCTCCTGGTCAGCCACACCACCAGCCTTCAGGCTGGGTCAGAGTCATGGGACTGGGAGTTTCTCCTTGCAGTGACAGCTCTTTGTCTGTCCCAGCCTGGCCTTTAGACCCCTGACCTGACCCTGGGGCCTATGCCAGCTGCTGCTGATACCTGGGCATCGGGTCTTAGAGGTGTGGGCCTGTGCCAGCCACAGCAGGTCTGCAGACTCTGGATTTGACCCTGGAGCCTACTCCATCATCTGGCTGCCTCCCAAGCACTGTGCCATCGGCAGCAAGCACATGCCAAGGTCCGGTGGTACCCAGGGTCTGTGACTGAGCCTCTGAGCTCCTTCAAAGCACCCATAATGGTGGCCTCACTGCCACAGACAGTGTCTGGGGGCCCCAAATGGGCAGAGGGAGAGACTGCTGACATTACGCTGTGGATCACTGCCGAGGTGCAAAGCCAGTTTGCCTGGGGTGACTGCTCAAACACCCAAATATATGAGACCACGCTGGCCTGCATGTGGGAACATAACCACCAGTGGTCTGCACAGCAGTGCTGCATGAAGATCAATGCCTTGTGGGCCTAGTGGGTCACATCATGGACCACAACCACCAGTCTGGAGCTGCCTACAGGACTGTGTGCTTTATACAGCAGCTGGACTGCATCCTGTCTCAGGGATTGTGGACACAGCCCACGGTGTACTCTAGCACAGGCAGCCTGCTGGAGCCTCTGTTGGGGCCTAGCTGCCACAACCAGTCTGTGGGAAATGGCCCTTTTGGGGCACTTTCCCTGGCCCCGGCCCCATCTATCACTTCAGGCAGCTCAAGCCAACAACTGCCCTGCCAACTCAGGGTGCACAGCCCCAGTTGAGGAGGACAGGCTGGGGATGGCACTAGCCATGACCAGCTCCAGCTCCTCCCTGGAGGGAGCTACTGCCCAGGCAGCCAGTCACCATGCCTCTGTGCCTTGGGATACCACTGGCAGCTTCATTTTGCTGCCTTCAGGGACAGACTTGGGCCACACAGGGAGGAGAGCTTGGAGGAAGGGGGCATCACAGCCACCTGTGCCCACGTCAACTCTTCTGCCCACCCCTGGGCTGCACACCTGGAGCCAGGGGCCCTGCACTGGAGTTCTCCCCCCACCACCCCAACAACAAGCAGGGAGGCAGGAGGCATTGCAGAACTTTCTTGAGAAGCCAGAGCGCTCCCAGCTTCTCACTGCAGGCTTTCCCACTGGATTTTTTATTCTTTCAGTGCACTAACTAAAACCAAGTGCATGCCCAGATCAGGCACTTGTGGTGTCCCCGAGCCTTCAGGATCAACAAGCAGTTTCAATACGAACACCACTGCCTAAATCACCCAACCTGTCTCTTTGTTCTGTGCTTAGACAGTGCCTGGCATATTGGGGCCTGGCCATAGCAGGGGTTCACATGCAAAGAAATATTCAGAAGCTGTACCTATGTCACCACAAGTGGTTATGTGCATATCCTTAAACCAACACCAGCCCTATTGTGAGAATGAGAAAGCTTCCCCAGATAAGAGATAGTCTGAGGAGTGGTGAGATAATTTTTTCATCCTACTATATGCAGATGTTTGAGATCAGCCTTATTTCTTCCTACTAGTCATAGGTGTTTCTGGATCTGCAAATACCAGTGCAAGTTGGCAGCTGGTTCCTTGACACTTGTGAAAATCCCCACCTAATGCCTTCTGTGCTTGTGCTCTGGATAGACATGTACTCAGTTGTGACAGGACCCTACCTTCCAGGTTGGCCATGGCACCCTCTTAGAATGCCTTTGTGTTCAGATAATTATATAAGGAAGGCTTCCCCCAGAGTTTGGAGGAACTTCTTTAGGCCTTCAATCCTGATTAAATTGTTGTGGCTTCTTGGACCCTAAACTTCATCCAACATAGGTCCAATATGTCATGGCTCTTTGCAGGCAGCTGGCATGGAGCCAGCAACTTGAGCTATGCTCACCAGCCTCATCCCTCCTAGGCTGGGACAGGACCGTGGAAGTCTCAGGGGAGAAAGCTGGGGCTCCCTAGCCCCCTCACCTGGGATGGGACTGTGGAAGCTCAACAGGGTTTGTTGCAGGTGACTGGTGCTTGCTGGCCCCCTGTCACCACCACCCCCTCCAGCCAGGACAGGAACACATAACCCCCTGCATATCAGCAGCCTCGCACACCTTGGCAGCCCCCTTCCCAGCCTGCATGACTCCCCTACCCCTGACCTGATCCCAGCCCCTCAGCCTTCCCCAAAGAAAGCAATGCCTAGGGGCTCATAGGAGCAGGCTGGTGCAGGGTCAGCTGGCTGGGTTGGGCTGGCAGCTTCCTATGGCCCAGCACTCTACCAACAAGTAAGAGGATCTTTATTTTTTCATTTCTTGTATTTGATTTCAAATAAAAACGGTTTAGTAATTATGTAAAAATGATTTACATAACTTCTCTGCCTACTCAACCTTCACTTCAAACAGTTTTTCAAGGTTTCTCCCCTCTTCCCCCACATTAGCTCTGGCTTGGTTCTTGTTGCTCTGGAGGGAGCAAAACTCTGGGCATGTCTCAACATTAAGAACATTAAAGTTGTCTATAAGCCTGCCCTGGACCATGAATGTAATTCTCCCCTCCCCAAATTACCATCGAGGGAAAGATCCCTGGAGGTAGTCGAGCACTTTCCCAACCTTGGTAGCCACCCCTCTCCCTCTCAGAGAGTGAACACTGATGAAGGGACCCAGCACAGGATCCAGCGCACAAGTGCCTCCTTCGAGAAATTGCTTTGGCTTGTTTTTAGTCAAAGCAATCTCCAGAAAGACACCAAGACCCAGGTCTGCAATGTAGTCATCATCCCTACTCTCCTCTATGGAAATGTGGGTGACCTACCATCATCTCAGAAGCCTGAAGAAATGTCACCAACAACGCCTCTGAAAAATCCTCCACATCAAATGGGAAGATTGCCACACAAATGGCAGCATCCTTGCTGAAACCAATGATACCAGCATTGAGTTGGTGATCCTCAGGCACCAATTTCACTGGACCAGACATTACATGCAGATGCCCAAACTCTGCAGTAAAGCATCCACACCTGAGGACAGGAGGGTAATCCAGGCAGATCTTGACAGGCTCATGAAATGGGCAGACGAGAACCTGATGACGTTTAACATCAAACGTTCTCCACCTTGGGAAGAAAAACCTGCAGCGTGCTTATAGGCTTGGCAGTGCTACACTGGTTAGCACTACAGATGAAAGGGACTTGGGGGATCATGATTGACCACAAGATGAACATGAGCCTTCAACACTGGCTTGCATCCATAGATGCTTCTCAAGCAAATCCTGGGACATCATTCTCCCATTGTACTCGGCCTAGGTGAGGCCGCAGCTGGAGTACTGTGTCCAGTTTTGGGCTCCACAATTCAAGCAGGATGTGGAGAAGCTTGAGAGAGTGCAGAGGAGAGCCATGCACTTGACCAGAGGTCAGGAAAACAGACCTTATGATGAGAGGCTGAGAGCTATGGGACTCTTCAGCCTGCAAAAGCGCAGGCTCAGTGGCGATCTGATGGCCACCTATAAGTTTATCAGGGGTGCTCAACAGAATCTGGGGGAACGTCTGTTCACCAGAGAGCCCCAAGAGATGACAAGATCAAACAGTCACAAACTCCTCTGCGACCGTTTCAGGCTGGACATAAGGAAGAACTTTTTCACTGTCTGAGTCCCCAAGGTTTAGAATAGACTGCTGCCAGAGGTGGTTCAAGCACCCACACTGAATGCCTTCAAGACACTTTTGGATATTTATCTTGCTGGGATCCCATGACTCCTGTTGACTTTGTGCCCCTGGGGCAGGGGGCTGGACTCGATGATCCTCCAGGGTCCCTTCCAGCCTGAATGTCTATGAAATCTATGAAATTAACACATACGCGTGACATGAGATTTTTGCTTTCACAAATCTGAGGTGCAGTTTCCCCAAAACCCCTATACCTATCTCCTCGAAACATGGCAGGCTTCATGTTCTAAGAAGGGGCTACCATTCCTGCAAGTTTCATTCAAATCAGGCCAGAAATCACAGTTATAGGCTGTTTCAAGCTTCCCCATTATAGCCTATGGGTGAAACGTTGAAACTGTTTTGACGAAATGAAACAAAAGCGCGGTTTCAAATCAAAACAAAATTCAAAACAAAACACTGTTGCATTAAAACATCGAAACGCAAGTCGAAACAGAATGGTGCCATTTCGTACAACACTATTAAGTTACTTCAAGATCCATCAATGAGCTATGGTAGAGAACCTCCTTGCCTCGAGGGATTGCCAACGATGATGATGGCCAGGGCGCGAAGCCACAGACCCTATGCTCAGTGTCAAAAACAGCGTCTGAGGAGGCTGAAAGGCCAGCGATTATCTGACCAAGCTCCAAGGAGGGGGCAGTCTCATTTGAGTGGGCTGGTTGGTATACTTGGGTGGGGGACAGTTTCTCGGAGTGGGTGGCAAGCTCAGGAGGCAGGGAATCAGCCTTGTTGAGCAGGCTGACCTAAATGAGGGACCAGTGTTTGGCTGAGGCCCATGGCAGGCAAGGGTTTCCAAGCAAGCTAGCAGTCCTGGGCAGGACAAGAGCGGGGAAGGGCAGTGGTTATTATAGCACTAGATGGAATATGCAAGTGGGCTTTAAATGGGATTAAAGGCCCATCTTGTTAGTGTAGAGAAGGCAGACTTGTGGTTACAATGTATGCAAACCTGGAGGGAGAAGGGAGCTTTACACACATATGCCTGCCCAAACTAATCCCCTCTCTTCCATTCACCCGGCTGGGACAGCCACAGGGGCCAAGTCTTTTTTTGCTGGTGAGTGCTTGCAGGCATAATCCCCACCCCACAAACCCAGGACTTTACTTTTAACTTGGTGTGCTCACATGCTGAGCCCTGTGTATGTCCAGAAGAGGCAATGTGTTACTTCTACCCAGCTCTGCAGCATCTGTGTAAATCAGGTGCTTTAGTGGGGCTTTCTGGGCACTTTTATCTAATAGCTGATTGAATCCACTTGGGTTAAAAGTGCCACAGAGCCCTGCTGAAGTGCCCGATCTTTGCAGACACTGCAGAGCCGGACTGAAAAAAGCAGCATGTCTTCAGTCAAGCACCTTTTCTTAGCATCTGCAAGTGGCACCACGGGTGCTGAGTGCACACTAATTTTTTCCAGTGGGTGCTTAAGCCCCGGAGCACCAATGGAGTTGATGCCGATGGGGACCGCTATTGTAGATTAGGCAGTGGGGTTTTTAGGCTTACTCAAGTCTGGGCTCTCCAAGCAGGTGAGATGGGAAGTAGGAAATCCTCTCTGAGGGATCTGGGGCTTTTGAGTGAGAGCCCACCCTCCTGACTATCTTTTTGAGCTAGTCTATAGCGGGCTTCTGACTGATTTCAGACTAACACAGCTCGCTGCCTCTCTGCGTCATGACTTGAAGCAGCTCAAGTTCCCGGCCTTGACTGGCAGCTGCCGGTTGTTTCCGCTCTGGGTGTGGGTGAACACCTGGGGGAGGGAGGAGGCTTGCTCTGGCGGAGCCCACCGGGGAGGGCTGGTTGTTCGCACACACTCAGCTGTGCCAGTGTCGTGGGGCCCAGCTCTCCTCGGGGCCACCTCCGCCCCAGGCAGCCTTCACGCCGCTGCCTCCGTGCAGTCAGTCCCGGGCCGCCCGTGCTCCTCCCGCGTCCCGCCCCCTGCGCCGCCCGCCTCCGCGTCCCGGCGCCATTCGCGCGGCTGCGGCGCTGCGGGGCCCGGCGGATGGAGGCGGCGGGCGATCTCCGGCGGCCCTGGCCCCGGGTGCTCGTGGTGGGCGCGGGGATCGCGGCGCTGGGGGCGGCTCAGCGGCTCCACGGCTCCCAGCGCTTCCCCGGGCTGCGCCTGCTGGAGGCCACTGGCCGGGCCGGCGGCCGCGTCTGCTCCCAGCGCTTCGGTACGGGGCCGGGCCGGCGCGGCGATCCCGGGGGCCGGGGCGGCGGTGGGAAGCAGCCGGGAGCAGGGGCTAGAGGTTGCTTCGCCAGGTCTCCGATATAACGCGATCGCGTTGGAAGCTCGAAATTGTCCTTTTTGCTGAAAAACTATCGTACGCTGAAAAAAAAATGCCAACAAGTGTTTTCTTTGTATTGCTCATGGTAACTCGCCAGTGAGTGAGCCAACGAGAGCTGGGTCAACACATTCGGGCATTTTTTTTATTTCGAGGCAAGCCATCATAAAAAAGTGCTGAGAGTATCCGCTGAGGTGCAGCGGCTTTAACCCAGTTCCTGGAAATGGCAGTTTCCTCCCTTGCTTGCTCCGAGGGCCTTACAGCTAAGGGCAAGCAAAACTCGGGGGCATCCGAACTCCGGGCTTGGGCCTGCGCGGAGGATGCCCGCCAAAGGTTTTGGAAACATCTGAAGCCCCAGGGGCAGGTGGAGGATGTTTGCTGGTAGGAGGCCCACTTACCGTTCTGGCCACTTGGATTTGGCATTAGTTTTGGCTAATTTGGCTGTGAATACAAATTAAATAAAATAGTAATAATTTTTTTTTTTTAATTTCCACCTCCTGAAGGCTCAGATCAAGTGTAGTGGTTTCTTAACCTGGCAGCGGAAATACCATATATCTGTGTCCACAAAAGCAGTTTTCCTGAACAGCACTGCAGGAGAACTCTTCTGGCGTGGTTCAGTACCTGTGGAGGTGCAGCAACTTTAAGCCCAGTTTATGGAAATACACTTTCCATAAAGTTTAAAGCAGCTTTAAACCCAGTTTGTAAAGTCTCCTCCCTTGCTTACTCCAGGGGCCTTAGGCTGAGGGTAGCAAAACACAGGGGCATCTGAACCCCAGGCCTCTGGGCTTGGCCTGCAAGTAGGATGCTTTTGAAACATCTGAAGCCCCAGGGCAGATGGAGGATGTTTGCTGGTAGTAGGGCCACTTATGGTTCTGGACACTTGGATTTGGAATTAGTTTTGGCTAATTTGGCCTCAGATACAAATTTAAAAACAAACAACCACCCCTCCCCTCCCCAGAAGTTGGTTAAGACATCCTGAGAGTGACTTGGGATTTGCATATGCTGCGTCAATGAACTGCCTCCGGGATTACTGTACGTGTTGAACACTTTTATTATTGATTGTATATTGTACAAGGGTTGAAATTATTGTACAGGTATGATAATTATTATGGTTGGCAACACTGTTGTGGGGGAAGGAAGGGCATTGTCTCTGGGGTTGGGTGGGGCTGCGGGCAGCGGGATGTTTTCCAACCAGTGTGGCATGGGGGAAAAAAAAGTGCCATTAGGAATGAACAGGTGTGCTGCACAATTTTGCCATGGCAATGAACTACAATAGGTATGAGGATGGGGAATGCCTTAACAGGTGTGCTGCAGAAAATTTTTGTTAATATAAGTGTGCCTTGGGTTGGAAAACATTGGGAAACACTGATATATCCTGTGTTAGCATTAGCATTATATGTGATGCTGTTTTTTAATGTGGTTATGCTGTGCACCTTCTTAGGCATCTGGTTTGCTTGCAGGGTTGATTCCTATTCAATATCAAAGTTCAGAACAGTAAAGTTACCAGCCATGCACACTGTGTGATGCGCTCTCTCTTCTGAGCTAGTCTGATCTCCCCACCCACCAGACATGATAGACAGAGTCCTGGAGGCCAAGCACTGTTAGGAGGAAATACATCCAGCCAGAGGCTGTGGGGTGGGGTGGGGCTGGGGGCAGAGTCCCAGGGTCATGGGGTGCAGCTGGGAGAGGAGCACCTACTGCAGGGGAAGACAATTGTTTGGGTGGAGGGCCGTTTACTGAGTTTTGGCAAACCATTAAGGGCTGCATGACAGCCAGCCAGGGGCAGATAAATAATACTTTTCTAAAATTTTTAGGGGCCCCACAGGCCAGGTAGGATGGCCTGGTAGGCCATATCTGGCCCACAGGCCACATTTTTCCCACCCCTGACCTAGGGCCAAGGGCAGGATCCTGGGGGTTGGGGCCAGTGCTGTGCTAGGTTGAGAGGCTGGGGGTTCCCCCTTGTGGCATCAGGCCACCTCTTCAGCTGTGCTCCAGTGAAGACAGAGGGTGGGGGCTCTCCCTGGGGTTCATTGAAATGGCACCACATGCTACAGGTAGCATGCTATTTATTAGCAAAGGCAAGTCTTCAGGGACAAACCATTCCCTACTCTGGAATCCCTCTCTGTCTCTTCCAGGAGAGCAGGGATAGGTATAGTTTCCAGGTCATGGGAAGCTCCTTGGGATCTGCAGGAACAGCCAAAGTGATCATACCTGAAGAAGATAAGAAGGCTTCTGGATGGTTATTGGCCCTCCTGTTTCAGAGCTTGAGCTAATTTCTGCTAGAGACCTGGCTGAGACCAAATGTAGGGGGCCATTATTCTCCCCTGTCTGCTACGGTGGAGTTTTGATATCTAGCTCTGTAGCATGTGGTCCTGGGTGAAGAGGACCACAGATCTGGTCCCTCCTAGCAGCTCTTGAGAGTTTTGTTATGTATCGTTTCTTCTCAGGGAGTGGAGTGGTTGAGATTGGAGCCCACTGGATTCATGGCCCCTCTAAAGGAAACCCTGTCTTCCAGCTAGCTTCTGAGTATGGCCTGCTGGATGAGGAAGCCACATCAGAGGAGAACCAACAAATTGAGGCTGGGGGGCATCCAATCCTCCCCTCTCTGTCCTATTCGAGCTCAGGGAGAATCTTGAACCCAGAGCTGGTGATCTCAATGAGGAATCTGTTCTCTACCCTCTTGGGTCAAACGCACATGTTCCTGAACTTGGCACAGGCGCCTGTGCCAAGTGTTGGTGAGTACCTCAAGAAAGGGATTGCTGAGCAAGTGAAAGAATGGACAGATGATGATGATGAAACCAAGCAGCTGAAACTGGCAGTCCTGAACACATACTTCAAGCTAGAGTGCTGCGTGAGTGGGACCCACAGTATGGATTTGGTTTCCCTGAGGTCCTTTGGGGAGTATGTCACGCTCCCTGGCCTGGACTGCACCTTCCCTGGGTGAGTAAATGTAAGATAGGGAGGGGCCTTCTGTTTGCTTGCAGGCTTTGGGAATGACTTGCTGGGGGTATCTGGCTATCTCAAGGCAGAGCTGTCTCTGGGTGAGCACTCCCAGCACTTCCCAGCAGCAAGTAAATCCCAGCCTTCTGCACATAGCCCAGTAGAGAGGAAGGCTCCTGGTGCTATCAAGCGGGCACAGCTAAGGGAAGAATGAGGAAAATCTGGAGTTGGTAGAGAAGGCTTTTGTCAGCTTCTGATTTGTATTAGGCTCATTACATCATGGACCTGAGATCTGATCCCAGCAAAGCCTTGCTTTGGGAGGTCCTGAAGGCTCTCCCCCAGAAGTTACCCCAGTGGCCCTAGGGCCAGGGGTGTCAGCTGAACCAGGCAGGATGCTGCCTTTGTCAAGAGACAGGGGACAGAGATGGTAGGTCCCACCCTAAATAGCACTCTCCTGTGATTTCCTTTCCCTCTCTCCTAAGCCTATATGTGGGAACAAGGGAGGACTGTTTGGCCATTTCCCTCTTGGGGCCAGCTGAATGTACCCAACAAGCTTTCTGCCTGCTAGTCTGTCTGTCTGTGATCTTGGGATTTGCTTCCATTCCCAGGTAGACCTAGGTTGAAGTGCTGATGTGATATGCTTCCTTTCTTTCCCAGTGGCTACGGAGGCCTCATAGACTGCATGCTGGCATCCCTGTCCAAGGAGAGCATCTTGTTTAACAAACCAGTGAAGACCATTCACTGGAGAGGCTCCTATGAAGAGGAGGGCTCAGAGGGACGGACATTCCCAGTCCAGGTGGAGTGTGAGGATGGAGAGACATTCCTAGCAGATCATGTCATAGTCACAGTCCCTCTAGGTGAAACATCCTCTGGTCCCTGCTTTCTCCCATGGCATCTTAGTCCCTGCTGATTCTCTCTGGGTGATGCTACCTGCCTTTCATAGAAAAATGTGAAGGGACTGACTGCTTTCTTGAAGTGCTTATGGGTGAGGCCAGAAGTCCCTCACCTAGGCCTACAATGCTGCTCACTCATTGGTGCTCCTCCTCCTGATCTAAAGGGCAGTTCTACTTTGCTGTATTATTGAGGCCATTTGTTATCTTTCATACCAGACACTGGGCCAAATACACCAATGGTATTTCACCAGGGAGGAAAGTAGTGGTACTCCATGAAATAGCCTAGTCTCCTTTTCCTCACCAAAGAGCTCTATAGCAAAGAAACCAAACTGCACTGTGCTAGAGCCTTGAAACAAACAAACTGAATAGTGAGAGAGAGACCCCATCATCTCCTGAGCTGCCCTTCAATAGATCTTATGGAAGCCTTTAAGGTAGACAAGACCCACGGTTTCAATTTCCACAACCACTCATGCATGTACTGGTCTCCAGCATTGTGCTTCTTCATAAAAACCCAGAGCTTGGGGGCTTCTGGGACATGGGTAAGATGAGTAGCACCTGCTGGTATTGTGGGAGAAATCTGAAACACCTTCAGTATCTTAGCAGAGAGACCATCTATAAAGGTTGGGGGGAGCCAACTGAATAAACCTTGGATTATGCCTGTGGCAACTGTTTAGGAGGTAGAGGAAGGATGGACTCATCAGAACATTCCCATCCTGACAGACTGGAGGACTAGCAGGGTGATGCTAGAGGGATATGGGAAGCTCAGTGTGTTTGACTAATGAAGCAGGGATTTGTTCTCAGACTGTAAATCTGGTGTTTACCTTCAGCAGGGGAAAGAGAGGCTTTTCCCACACATCTGTCTGGGGGAGGGGAGAAGGAAACAAGGGTGCCCTATTTGCATTTCTGACCCATCCAAGGAGCCACCTGTCAAGGAGAGGTCTTTTGGGACACCTTTGGTATTTTTAAAACAAGTAACCAGGAGGAAAACCCTCCTTAAAGCCTTTCTAACTTCCTTTGTTGACACTATACAGAACAACCAAGCCCAATCCTATCATATTTCACTAACAGGTTCTTGGAGCTACCTTCTTTGTCTTCAACTACTTTTGGACAGGTCAAGGCAGCCCTAACGGTGCTCAGCTTAGCTTGGTAATGAAGGCCCCCTCCAAAGGCCTGATTATGCCAGACCAGTGATACCACGTTCTCTTGCTAAGGTTCTCAGCAAACGGGCCCTCCTCTGCAGGTTAAATTTGATCGTGAACTTTATCCACAATTCCCAAGAGAGTTAAATAAAATCTACAGTAGGCCTACAGCACTTATAGGCCTCACAGTGACCATGATATTCCCATGACTAAGGGGAGGCCGTGTCCGGCAGCAAGCTCCCGAAAGGATGTTGTGAGTTTTGGTTTTCCCCTAGTATAAAAAGATCTCTGTCATTTGTCTGCAGGGGTGAAAATTCCTGCCTCTTTTCCCCAAGTCATTGAATTTGGCCAGTGTACATGATCACAGTGTGGGGGGACCCTGCCTGCTTGGGGCTGGTCACAGAGACTGCTCTGTCTTCAAATGTTGCTGTAATAGATAAGTCAGCTGCATTGTCCTTTCTTTCTAGGTTTCCTTAAAGAGCATCACAAGACTTTTATTCAGCCCCCGCTGCCTCTGCAGAAAGTGGAAGCAATTAACCAGCTGGGTTTTGGAACAAACAATAAGATCTTCCTGGAGTTTGAGAAGCCATTCTGGGACCCAGACTGCCAGCTAATCGAGGTTGTCTGGGAAGATGAGTCTCCTCTCGCTGCACCTAGCACCAACCTCCAGGCTGACTGGTTCAAAAAGCTCATCGGCTTTGTGGTCCTCCAGCCTCCAGAACAGTATGTGACAAAGATGGGCTATTGCTTGAGGGTTTTGATGTCACTGGAGAGCCAGCTCAAATTCCTGGTCCAGGCAGTTCCAAACTTCTTGTGTGTGTGCAAGGACCTAGTCAGAACACCTCCCACCCTGCAGTGCTTGTGGCCTTTTATCACTAGAGCTGTGCATGAATTCCACTGGCTTATCCCAGTCAGCCGAGTAGGAAAGATGCCCCGGAGCAGTTTAGGGCAGTGCAGAAGTAGGTCATCCACTTGGGGATTTAATTCTTTGTTTCCGGCACTTGCAATAGCACAGTTTTCTGGACCTGGCCTTAGTGTAGTGCTGCCTTTCTGCTTCGGCAAATGGGCAACTCCAGTCCTGTCCTCATGGCTCAATTCTGTCAGGCAGCAGACATGAGCACCAAGATCAGTATAGGCTCAGTTACCATTTCCTGGCAAGGTCACTGTGTAGTCATGTCTGTGTTGGGCTTGGCCATATAAAGTGGAGGGGATCCAGGTATTTCCAGAAGAGGATGCTAGAGCACCAATGATTTGGGTGAGATTCGTTCATGCCTCCTGTCTTGCCCTCGTCTCTCCATAGTTAGGGGATTCCACAAGTAGCTCTGTACTTGCCATAGGCAGAACAGCAAATGAGTAAATCCAGCTGGCTATGAATTTGATATGGATGTCAGGACAGACACTCAGGCTTTCTGAGTTCAACAGGAATGGACTTGATCACTTATTGATTCCTGCACCCAGCTCACTAAATTGTGAATGATCTAGTGTGAGCCTTCTAAAGGAGGTATCCTTAGCACTCTGTTCTCACATTTTGCCTCATGTTTTGATGGTTTCTTACCACAGCATGTAACAACTGGAACTCACTCTGTCTCTATCTGCTGCATAAGAGCCCTCTGGTTCTCAATCCCCCTTTGAAGACTATGCTAAAGCCACGCTTTACATTTCTTTTAGGCAAACTAAAAAGAATGATGCCACACTTAGCTCTGTTAAGAGGACTCCATTTTCTTCAGAATAATGTGTACATCTGCTAATTTACATCAGCATAACTGCCTTTCTGGGCCCAGGGCAGTTCCTATTCCTGGAAATGAAGCCATTCTTTTGATAGGAATTGTCTTTTTTATTTTTTTTTAAATTTTTTAGGTATGGGCATGTTCTATGTGGCTTTATTGCTGGGAAGGAATCTGAATACATGGAGACTCTCAGTGACAGTGAAGTTCTCACTACCTTTACACACATCATTCGTAAACTGACAGGTATGTCATCTTTTTCCAGGGCTAGCCAACACATCATTATTGATCATGCCTGGCTGGGAATTTTGGGTGCCTCATTGTCCTAGCAATCAACTTGTTTTGCCTTAAAGGGATTGCTGGCAAATGCTGAACACCTTGTCTCTGAAGGCCAAACCTTTTTTAGAGGATTGAAAAAGAATCAACCAGTCACAGGCCACTTCTGAAAATGCAGGTTATGAAATGGAAGCCAAGGTTTACAACCTGCTTGAATCTGAGCCTGGAAAGTGAGTCCCAAGCTTGCATAGGAGCACATTTTTGGGGCAGTGTCACCTGTTAAGAGTTCAGTTTCTTTGCCTTAATGTTGGAACGGTCCTGAGATCTGGCTGTCCTGAGGCAGCTGCTTGTAATGCAGGGAAAGGTAGCTTCTATTTTTGAGCCCTGTGGTGGCTTGTATGCAGTGTTTAAATCGATGGCAATGTTCCTTCCCTTTTACCACAGTATCCCTGCCTTCTGTGCATCATGGCAATAGAAATACTCCATCTTTGCCCCACACTTTGATCAGCAAGGGTTTCTGGACACTAGCTCATTTGGAAGGAGATCTCCTTTGCACAGTGCTCAGTTGCTTCATTTGTGTCCTTCAGGGAACCACCACCTGGCTCCGCCAACAAAGGTGCTGAGATCTAAGTGGCACAGTGCTCCATACACCAGAGGTTCCTACAGTTACGTGGCTGTTGGCAGCTCAGGAGAAGACATTGACACACTGGCTCAGCCCCTTCCTGAGGAGACCTCTGACCCCAGGGTAATAATTTTGACCTCTTGGGTAGCTTGAAAAGCAGAGCAGCAGAATATTCTACCTCTAGCACTTCCTGTGCTGGGGCTGGGAAGTAGATATCTGATGTGTCCTGGCAGTTCATGGAGATCAGGGTCCTATTTTTTGTTTAATTCTCTTACCCCCTTTCTCAGCTTGCTCCATCCTTCAGCAGCCTCCCCCTGCCAAATCCCTTCTGCTTTGATGAGTGTGTGGAGATCCTACTGGGAATTAGGTTCTGTCCTGCTGCCAGGAGGTGGCAGGACTAGAAGGAGCCATACCCAGGAGCAGGATCCCCAGGTGGAGCCACTATTAAGTCAGAGGCTTTCTTTTTCACAAAGCCCAAGAGATGCCCCTGGCCAGAGAAGGCTATACCTCTGCAGAGCAGTGGCAGCCTTTTTACCGGACTCCTCCTGCCACCTAAGCTCCTTTCTGGATGCACTTGAGCTCTACTCAAATTGGCCCAAGCTACTCCCTTGAATGATGGGTGGCTGGTGACCTTTGCCCATGCTCAGCTTTCTCCCTGGGGCTCACATATTGGTATGCATAAAAAAGTGCCCGGTGACTTTGAGCATGGAGCCCACACCCTGTACCTGGATCTTTGAGTCCCACAACTATCCTCCCTGAAGGAAGGGAGTCTGGGAGCTTGCTTCTGCTAGACTTAAAACATGTCTGGCACTGTCAGGATATAGAGTGTTTCCCTCCATTTGGCTGCATAAATCAGCCTTGCCACAGCTCTTTAGCATGCCATGCTATACTCACCTCTGCTTCTGCCCCTCCTGTTGCAGCTACTGCAGGTTCTGTTTGCGGGAGAAGCCACACATCGGACTTTCTACTCCACTACGCATGGTGCCTTGCTGTCAGGCTGGCGGGAGGCTGATCGCCTCCTCAGCCTGTACAATGCCTCCGAATTCCACCAGCCCAAGCCAAGACTCTGACACTGCTTCTCTTCCTGCTGTTGGTCCTGTGGTTCCAGTCATCTGACCAGTGACTACTTTCATCCCACATCTTTACTAAGGTGAGGGGATGGTCTTCCTCCTCACGACCAGCTTGCTGTCATCTGCTTTTTTATATCCAATCTATCCAGTCACCCACGTGACTTGACTACCAAGAGATTTTCTATATTCCCTGAATGCTGAAGTTGCACATGCACAAGTGAGCACAGGGACTTGGGAACCAAGACAGCCCTGAGCATGCAGCAGATTGCATGCCAGAGGAAAGAATAAAAGTTCTTATTTTGGGGGCCTTTATGGTTGCACATTGTCTTGTCTGTCTGTGTCCTGGGAATAACCCAGTAAGCAGAGCAGGAGAGTATAAAGATGTGATACAAGGTCAAGGCCAAAAATCCTGCTGACACCTGCTGCTTCCATCTGCCTCAGGAGTGGTAAATGTTCAGCCAAGGTTTGATGGAAAGAGTGTCACTACCTTACCAGGAAAGGGCAAAAACCAGTTAGCTTCTTGACTGGTGGATGTAGACTGCAGGTTGGCATGGGGTTTGTGGGTAGGCAGGTGGGTATGTTTGGGTAGGCATGGGGTTTGTGGGTGGGTATGGGCTGTGCACCATCAGGCTGGGTAGGCTCTATTATTCCACATGCAGCTTCTAACACTCCAGCGTGAAGCTACATGTGGAGGCAAATGGAGCCTTCCCAGCCGGATGGTGCATGACTGCCTCCATGTGCTGGAGTACTGGAAGCCCCAGTGGAGGGCTGGCCTGGCCCAGTGGCACATGAACTGGGAGCCATGCACTATCGGGCTGGGTGGGACCTGCATATAGAGGCATGGAGTCATGCACCATGGGCTGGATGGGCTCCTGCTTGCCTCTACATGCACCTTCCTACCGGAGTGCTGGAAGCCCCATGTGGAGACCCACCTGGCCTGATGGCGTGCAGCTCTCGGTGCACACACTGGCTGGCTCTGTGCCTCCATGTGGGGCTTCCAGTACTCCAGCAGGAAGAGCTGCACATGAAGGCATGGAGCATGCCTGGCCCAATGGCACATGGCTCCTGCCTGTAGTGCCTTAAGCCCCACATGCTGCCATGGAGCCAGCCTGGTCTGGTTTGAAGGTTTGTGCCATCAGGCCAGGCCAGGCCAGCTCCATGCCAGCAACTGCAGGCTCTGGGACTTGACCAGAGGTGTGCACCACCAAGGACTCTGCCTGCTGTGGCCATGAGTGCCCCGAGAGCCTTCTGCCTGCTGCTGCTGAGCCACCTGCAGTGAGGGGTGTGCGCTATGGGGGGATGTGGCAGGGGGGCCCCACACTTGCCCACAAGTCACCCGAACACAAACCCCACATACTCCCATACCCACACCTGCTCACCCACCCTCTGACAAACACCATACATCTACACCTTCACAGATCCCCACACACACACACCACACCCACCAACCATACAAAGTAGCTGCATATATTTCTGAAGAAGGTTCAAATAGTGTTATATTTAGTTTAATTTGTTAAAAAAAGAAAAAGAAAAAAAAGCCAGTGCAGCTACTTGGCCAGTGGCCACTTGCCATGGCAGAGGTATACAAGTAGCAGCAAACCAGGTGACTTCAGGGAGAGCAAGGACTACATTGCTGCATCCAGACCATGGTTATTCCCCTGCCACTGAGGGTCACATCCACCCAGGGGCCTGGATTCCACAGCAGGCCCTGCTGACCCCAAAATTCACTGTCCCACCAGTAATCCAGTGGGCTGGATGGAGCAGTGCTGCAGGATAAATCCAGCCATGGTGGCTGTATATTTGGCACCCCTTATTTAGGGGTTCGATTCACGTGCCATTTATACTAATGACCATACATGCTGGAAATGTAGTAGCATAACTGTTGAGTACTCGATGCATGCTGGGGCATCACAGCTTAGAACAAGCCTCAAAGTTCAGAGCTGGGCTTCTGGTACTGAACGTTCCTTCCCATTACCAGCAGGGGAGACTGACACCAAATTTCCTCCCAGAAATGAAAGACTATTTTGGCCTCCCCTCAGCTGGTCCCCAAGGACTACCACCAAGGTAGGTCCATAAGAGACTTCCACCATTCTCTGATCTCTGTTTACATGGCAGGCCCTTTGAGATTTAAGCCCTAAACTCCTGAGATGATAAACCTGAGGGACAGAGACTGAGACAAAGACAGACAAAGGTCTAAAAGACAGCTTGAGGTTGTGACACAAGGCAGTGCGGCATGAGTGAGAGAGGTTGTGGGGTGGAGACGGATGAAATGGCTGAGTTGGTAGGATAGAGACGCACCTCTTTGAGAGAACTTGCCCTGGCGTGCTGGGACCTTGGGCTGAGTCTGCTTCCTTCAGCCAGTTGCAGACGACCCAAGCAGGGTGCAGGGCCCGGGGTAAATCAGCCTGTGCAGGGCCCCACCCCCAGCTGCAAGCAAGCTGGCAGCAGATGGGGAGGCGGGGAGGTGCTAAGTGTCTGGACACGCCAGTTTTAGTGGTGGATTCAGCAGCAGGGGTGCCAAGTGGCCGCACTCGAAACTGGTAGTGGTGCAGCATGGGACCCAGGGCAGTTGCCCCGATTTGGGCCAGATGTCTCATAGTCATAAGTTGATCAAACCAGATAAGGGATCAGGTAAAACCATTCTAGGTGTTGGAAGTAATATGCCTGGAGGTGTACTCGGACAAAAGCCGAGTTCATCAATGGAAAAGAGAAGGAGAACTGAATGAAAGAAAGAAATACCTTGCCACGTTCTGGGGTACCCTACAGAATGACAACAGGAACGATTCCTTCTCCTGTGTTAGGTCACCATCTTCTGTTGGAGGGAGACTAGCAGCTGCTTTTGTGCTTCCTGTTATGACCACAGCAATATTTACAGGGGAATAAAAGCTGTTGCTATGGCCAAAAGTCTAGCGGGGCAAATGTGAACAGGGCCAAAGTGTACTTCTGCTCTGTGGTGGGAGTCCTGGTAAAGAGACTGCTCCTCCTAACTTTGGAATATGCATACTAGTGGAAGGCCGTAATGGTCTTTCCCTCTAAGGCGCTCTGATGCCCTCTGGGGGCCAATCCAAATTTGTTCTGCACTCCAGTCACCACCAGGGCATCACCCTCGTTATCTGCCATGCTTGATGTTAATAACTATAAATTTGGGATATAGTCCTCAGAAAACTAAAGGTGAGACCTTAGGTCTGCTACTGACATAGCATTGGGCCACCTATGTCTGGCCTAATCTTTAACTAATTACACTTTTGAACAGGGATCTACCCTTGATTGGGCTTTTTCAGCTTCCATTAGTCCAGAGGGCCCACTCAACATTATTGACTCAGCACTCTTCACTAGGTGCTTTTGGCCCCCAGTGATTACAAAACCAGCACCCTTTTTTCCTGACACCTTAGTGGCCTCCCTGCTTCTCATAAGCCACCCTATGCCTTGGAGCTAAAGAAACACAAATAAAACCTGTACATGTTAGGCATGTCTACACAAGACATTGACTGCACAGTAGACTAATTAGCTGCACAATAAACATTGTACATCTACACGTGCGACCCTATTAAGCCACAGTAAACTAATTAACTACATCAAGGCAGTACATTAAAAGCTCTGTTGTCTGGCATCCCCCGGGAATGGGGGGTGCTGGATAACAAAATATGCTGGTTAATTGAGCAGCCTGGACCGCTGCTTCTCCTGCTACCCCTCCCGCAGCATTGCCGCCCCTCCTGTGGGCCCTGCACAGTCTGTTATGCCCCCAGGCTGTGGGGGCTTGGCAGCACAGGCTGCTTTCCCCTAGGCCTTGGGGGCTTGGAGAAACTGGAAGTGTCACTTTATCTTACAAGCCAGCATCCCCTGTGGATGCCAGCTCCAGCTTGTTGCAGGAGGATGGTGTTGCCTGGCTGGCCATGAACTAGGGCTTGCTGCCCTGGGGTACATTGCCCAGCCAGGCATCATCTCTGCGGCTAGGGACAGCATCTGCTGTAGGCAGTGGCTAACACACCCACCAGGTAAACCCCACACAGGGAGGTTTACACCCCCTACACTCTAGGGGGTGCCATGCCCACACCAGCTCACTCACCCACCAACCCCTAGGTTACCTGAGGGGCAGGGGAGCCCTCCCTTCCTTTTCTCACCTTTCTTGGCTGAGCTCCTTCCATCTGCCCCAACCACTGGAGTTTCCTCCCCATAACATGCAGGGAGGTGGGAGTCAGTTCAGGACTTTATTAAGTTCTCATCAGGCTCCCAGCTAGGCAGTCAGGGCCCATCACGTGCAGAGAAACTTGGTGATTTCCATGGCCAGAGAGGTCAGGCACTCATAACATGCATAAGCAGAGATACCCCTCCAGGTGGTGGTGCACATTGTGGGGAAATGTGGGCTTGCCTGGGGTAGGGCCCCGTGCCAGGTTCTCAGCTGCACCCAGGAAACCACTGTGATTAGCAACAGCTCGGTATAGCGGGATGGGCAGTCCTTGGAGCACTCAAACAGCTTGTTGTGGCTCACCTGGGTGATTCTGACTAGGGACACACTTGGGTCCCATGGGCATCAAGGGCCCGGCCCCAGGGCACCTCTCTGGAGAGGCCCACCAGGAGGAGTCAGGGGCTGCCATCAGGTCTGCATCCCAGCTGGCCGGAAGACCCTGACCCCCAGAGCCCAGGTGCTGCAGGTCTGGCAGCATGGGAGCAAAGTGCTTGGCCTGTGGGGAGAAGGCAGGGAGTTGCTCCAGGGTCGCTGTGGCAGCGGCTGGGAGGCACCTGGCATGGCCTGGCCTAGTAGGGTATGGGGAAGGCAGGTTGCTTGTGGCAAGCGGCTTGCCTGCCCCCTGCTGTGGAAGCAGGGAGGAAAGGCTCACCCAGTGGCTGCTCATGGAAAGGGTCACCTGGGCAACTTACCATGGTCCCTGGGTGCTGATGCACATGATTGCTGAACTGAGGGAGGGCGGTGCACAACCCCTCTGTACACTGCATGTTCTTTCTGAAACGTTGTAGACTTTTACAATGAGTCTCTCTGTCTTTGTTCTGCAGAATCACTGCTAGATGCAGGGGAAGAAGCACCTTGCACTACTGGCAGTGGGGCCCCAAGGACAGTTCCATCTGCTGCAGGTATACTCCATATGTGCCAGCTCTGTCAGTACTGGAGACAGGATCCAACAGCTCTCCTTCACCGCCAGTCACCATCTCTGAGGAATGGCTCAAGCAGAGTTGGACCTGGCATTGCAAGTACTGCAGGATGGGGAAAGCCTCAGAACAGGCAGACTCTGAGGACTGCACAGAGCACCATGCCCTTCTGCAGAGGCTAGTGGAGGCCCAGGAGGTGATACCCAGCACAAGGTAGTGCATTGGGCAGCAGCCGCCAGCAAGGAGAACTGGCATGTCATTGACATGGTGCTGGCCCTGGCAGGAAGAAGGGAAGTGGGCTGAGCAGGCTGGACAGCCTTGGTGCAGCATACGAACCTGAGGTGGTGCTTAGAGGTTGGGATGCTGGGCACCTCTCTCCCAGCTCTAAGCGAATCCTCCCCACTGTTCACCCTCTGACACGTGTCAATAAACTGTACATAGTTTCATGGGGATGAGGGTAATTTATTGGTGGTACACTTTGTGGTTATGGGGAGGTCTGTTGTTGGCGGGGAGGGAAGGAAGGGGTCTGTTGTTCTATTGTGGAAGGAAATAAAGTTTGGGCTTTGTTACAAATTGTCCATAGTGTGCATGTTCCTGGGGTTGCACTGTGCACCCAGAGCCTGTGGGTGCCTGCCCAGGCACCCTATTGTAGGAGGTAGAGGAGGAGGTGGCCAGCACATGCCTCACAGATACAGTGCCCTGGCTGCTGCTGCTGGAGGGAGGGTGAGGAGTATCCGTGATGCACTAGAGACCGGCTCCCAGGATAGCATCCTGGAGGCCTATCGAAAGGCTGCAGACTCCTAGCCCACCATGAATTGTCCTGGAGGTGGTGCTCTGTGGTTTCTTTAGGGACTCAGGAACACCTCCCCGATGCATCTTCTTTGGGGTTCCTCCTTCCCTACACCACACCCCTTTCCACTCAGGTATTACGGTTGATCCAGGCACAGCCTCGACGTAGTTGCAGGTTTTTTCCTTCCTGTGCCAGTTTAATGAGGAAAGGTGCTACAGAGGTCTGTCTCGCCATGCTTGTCAATCTCAGTAAACTGCAAACTCAAAAAGGACTTAACTTAAAGGAGCTTGGTCTGGTCAGTGAGCAGAGTAAACACACTCACTGAAGCCCTCTGGGTACAATGCTCTGTGTCTGCCTGCTGTGCAGCAAGAGGGCTCTATATCAGTTTTCAGATCCATAGCCCAAGGTCAGATGTGAAATGCACTTACAACCCCTCAGGCCAGTTCTGGGTAGTTCTGAATCAAATGAGATGAGCTCTGCACCGACTTACACTAGCCTCAACCCAATATGGAGTCTAGAAATATTCCAAGCCTGCAACAGGTCCCTACCATTTGATTATATGATAGAGACATCTTATAAAATCACTGCTACATAGACCTGGAAGGAACCTCCATAGGTCATAGAGCCCAACCCCACATACATGAACAATATGAATCTTCGCTGGATGGGACCTTGACATATACCTCTGTGCCCTTTGGATAATCAGGGAATGCTTTCACACGTCCTTCTGCATGCATGGATCCTAGCACTGACAAAGGTCTGCATACCTTTTACGTTGTTACATGGGCGACTGGTGCCTCTTGAGACGGGGGAGCACCTGCAGAAGCCGCCAGCAGCTTTGGCAGCGGGGACAGGGCAGCAAAGTACTGTGGGTCTCTGGTGCCTGGGGGCCAACCCTCCCATTTGTGCCCCCCTGTCTGCAGCCGATCACCAAGTGGGGGAGGGGAACTGGCAGCTGATTGCTGAGTGGCAGGGGTGTCCCTTGGTGGTCCATCACTAAGTGGAGGGGTTCCCCTGGAGGCCGATTGCCAAGCCTGCAAACACCAGCGGTGAAACTGGAAGTGCTGCTGGGGGACTGAGCACGCCACTGGGATGGGGCTGGCAAGCACCCACAGAAGCCACCGGCAGCGTCACTGCCCCCCGTTCCCTGTCACCTACGCATTGTTAGAAGCCTAGTGACAGGATAGACATTGCCAAAGGGGATTATTTTATTCTTTGTGTTCCAGGATACAGGCAGCAAAACTTATGGCATGGACATCCCACACCCCTACGGATAAGGCCAGGCTGTGGTTTCTGGCCCATACCCATTTCCAGTCTCGTTTCATCAAGGCAACAGTTATTGCTAGGGAAGGATACAAATCCCCCAGGTTTAATTCTGGGTCTGTGTTCCTGCAAAAGAAGCAAAGGATGTGGCTCAGGAAGGTCACACACAGCATGCCCAGAAGTTATCAAAGACCAACCAACATGAAACAGCCAGGCCATAGCTACCTAGCAAGGAACGCAGCAAAGGAACAGTAGTGAAGCTCAGCTCCTCTCTTGGGAATCTCTAGAGGCTGCAAATGTTAAGAGAAACAAGATCCTCCCAGCTTAGGAGCCTGGACACTATCTGCTCCTACACTTGTAGGAGTAGAACTGAACTACTGTAACCCTGTTTTGCACAGGATTAAAGTTGCTGAGTTGGCTCCCTTATACTTGGGGGGGGGTGGTTTAAGAGTTAAACTGGCACAAGGCTCCCCACCCTTTACAACAAAAAGTAAAGTTAAATCTCTCCACAACCTCACAGCTGTGGGTCACTTTAAATTCACTATCCACCCTGCCACAATGAGTTTACACGTGCGCTTTATGCCATTTGACAAACTAAATGATGGAAAGCTGTACGTGCAGCTAATGTCACACACCCGTGCGGGAGACGCCTCACCAAGGCAAGG
>JAGPOW010000145.1:7782746-7794000 GCA_030014935.1 Caiman crocodilus
GCCGGGGCCGGGGCCGGGGGTGGTGTCGGCGGCGGGCTGCTCCGTGCCCTCGGCGGTGGGGGGCGAGGGTGCGCTCCCCACACCGGGTCCCGGCCGTTCCGCCATCACCGCCGGGAGAAGGCGGCGGCGGCCTGGCGGGGTCAGACCGGCCTTCACGTGTCCCGGCGGCCCCGCCCCTTCCGGCGCCGCGGGGAGCTGCTGTGCGGGATGCGGCTGGTGCAGGGCGCGCTGCGGGCCTGGCGGGACAGCTTCGACTGCGGGGGTCGCAGCGTGGCCATGTGGTTCCCCGGGCACATGGCCAAAGGTGAGCGCCGTGCCGCGGCCGGGGCGGGCTGCTGGTGGGGGCGGAGGTGGCGCCCAGCGGGCGGCGCTCGGCCCCAGGCACTCCATAGCCAGAGGTGAGGGCAGGCCGGGCTCACCCAGCCCTCCCCGACCGCTGCCCCCGGGGGCCGCGCTGCCCGGCTTGGCTCTGTCACTACCACTGCCCCTAGGGCTGCCTCTTGTCCTCTCTCCTTAGGACTCCGGCAGATGAAGGAGAAGCTGCGAAGGGTGGACTGCCTCATCCAGGTGCACGATGCCCGCATATCCTTTCACGGCTGCCGGCGATCGTGGGAGTGCGGCGAGGGCAGCTCTGCGGTCTCCGAGCAGCCTCGTCCTAGTCGAGCTGGGTGTCGAGGGTCCTGTTCTCTGAATCGCTGTGTCCAGTGTGGTTTTGAATGAGGTGGCTGCAGGAATTAGGGTTTTTTTAGAAGCACCCTCTGAAAAGTGTGAGTTTATTTCCCACCTTCCGGACTGGGCAGGTGGCGTTGGAGCCGGGAGCGCTTGTGTACTCCTGCCTCGGTGAATCAGACCTCACCTTCTCGTACTGAACAAAATGGACCTGGCTGATTTAAAGGAGAAATCTGTAAGAACCTTGTTAAAGTCTTCTCTCTTCCTTCACCAGCATCTTACGGCATCGGTGCCCAGAGCAGCAGACTCTTATAAAATGGAGGGGTATTTTTGATCGTCACGTGTCAAAAAACATTTAGATCAAAGGTCTTAGCTGTTGAGCACCTTGAGGGCGTGGTCATAGCCTATGCAAGCTGGTAGTTTTGTTCCTATGGGGTAGGCGAATCTGTAACTTGTACAATACAGTGGGTCTTCAGTTGACATGAAGCCTCAGAAGCAAAGTCCTGAGTCCCTGATTCTGTTTAGATGTTGCCATTCTGCTTCCACAGCTCTGGGTAGATGGATACATCTCTGTACATGGCACGTTATAATTTCTGGCTCTAGTGTGCCTTTCTCAAATCCCTGGAATTCCTGGTGCATCTGAGTTTTATACTTTGCCTGGCCTTGTGTTAAGTGTCCTAACTGGCTTTAGGCACTGTGTTGATAGACCTCCTCTCTCAACCACCAGATCCTCTGTTTGATTCTAGAATGGCAGAGCTAAAGAGAGAGCACTGCTGATTTGTGGCCAGAGAAACATCTTGTGCACCTTGATCCAGCCCAACAGCTACTGCCCCATGCCCAGCCTCCTCGCACCGAGTTGTCCTGGACCAAAGGAAACCAGTCTGGCCCAGAGGCAAGGAGTTTGATGAGATCAGAAGTAGACGACATTCCCATCTCCCTCCCATGGGGAGCAGCTGTTAAATGACAGCTCTTTTAAGTCAAGAACCATGCCCAGTGAGCCAACTCAGTCTGCTCTAACGCTGTGCTAGAGAAGGAGGACAGAGTCTGAGATCACGCTAAAAATCCCCCAGGCCCATCTCTCTCCAGCATTGAACAGGTGGCATCTTTCCTGATCTATTTCTGTGGGTTGAATTCTCCAGAGGCCTCCCAGTTAGGTTTCTCTGAACCTTTTTTCTGGATCCTCTGACTCACTGCATTCAGTGAGGGAGACAAGTTGCCCATAGGGAGACCCTTAAACAGTTGGCAGCTGTTCCTATCAGTATCTGACTAGTTGGTTTGTAGTATGAGGGACAGCCTGACAAGCACCCACTGGTGCTCTGCTTTGTCCACAACTTGATTTCAGCCTTGCCTGACCATCCTGTCACCATGGAAGCCAAAGAAACTGTCTCTCAGGGTCAAGGCAGGGTGACCCTAATGAGGATACTTCCTGGCAGATGCTGGAAGTCAAACAAGTCTTTGAGCTGTCATCTCTCCAGAAGGTGACTTAAGAGCAGCTGACTGCTGCTGTGCATCTTCTCCAGCTTTAGAATAAATAAGCAGCTGTATCCTGGTTTGTCTTTGTGACTGATGCTGGCCAGTGTCTGGGGTTTCATGTGCTATTTTTTGCTACGTAAAAACTTCTCACTTTTATCATTAGAGAGTCCTGGAGCAGCTGAAAGAGGAAGGCCTCAAAAACGTCATCTTCACAGACTGTGAGAGAGAGAAAAATGTCAAGGAGGTAACATCTCCCGGTGAATAGCAGTGCCTTGTGAGGTCTGAATGCAAAAGGGGCTCACTATTAATTGGGATCCACTCAGCAGCTAGCACATCTGGGTCTTTGCCTTTTATGTGGAACCAAAGCATCTTTGCCTTTTCAGCTTTCTGCTGGGTAGCTTGAAGGATTCCAGATAATAGGCCCCATGCATTCCTCCTGTGGTCATGGTTCTGTTATGTTTCTTGCAGATTCCCTGAAGAATTGGATTGGGAGAGTTGCCTCATAGTTGTGCAACTCTCCCCTGGGGCTGTAGTCTGGGCTGTGGGAGTGCAATGTGGAAAGGTGCTGGAGGACTGAAAACTCAAGTTATCTGTAGTTGCTACAGGGCCGTGTACCACTGTGGTTCAAAAGAGACCTTGTTATGGTAGTATTTCCTGTGAGAACCCAGATGAATACCAGGAGTCAGGGCAGGTGTTCTGGATGACATGCAAGGACATGGGTTTGGTCGTAATATACCCATTTCACCTTTCAGTTTTGTTAATGTGCAGAGATTTTGATGTCACTTGTACTAATCAACAGAAAGAATAGTTCTCATTTGAAGAGGCTTAGATTATAGCCCATCCTATCAGGAAAGCTTTTTGTCTTGTAGAGAGGGAACATGGTGCTAATGTTATCTTTTAATGGTAATCAATTAATACTTACTATATGTGTGAAGTATGTGCCTATGTCCTCTCCTTTGCTGTTATAAAGGTTGTGTGGTGCTGTACTTCTGGTAGAGAGGTTTAGTTAGGGAGGATGCCCTCCTTGCCCCCAAGCCACACACCTTTATATCTGCAATCTCCTGCACTGGGAAACAAGTGGTCAGTTAGAGTGTAGAACAAGCTAGCTGCAGAGTCAGCCTTGGCTTTCCTTTCATCTAGGATTGTGGTGCTCAAGCTTTTGGCCTCATGGGCTAGATGAGTGGTGCAGAACTAGTCTGCAGGCCAGATTGGATCCTGTACTGTCTTCATCTGGCCCCATATGGCCTCAGCTGGCCCCTGTTTGCTGGGATCAGGCACCTGTGCAGGGATTGGGGTTCCCCACAAATCTGTAAATTTGACAGGGAATCAGTGCTCTGCCTCAGTCAAATTTTCAGCTCTGTGGGGAGCCCCGTGGGACAGATGACATAGTGCCAGGGACCAAATGTGGGCTGGGGTTGAGCACCCCTAGCCTTGGAAACTGTGGAATCTCTGTTCCCAGCTCCAAGGCACTAGCCATGGAGAACAGAACAAAAACTTCTTGGGGGGAAAAAGATGTACATGCTTTGCATAAAGACCTTCACTGTATCCCTGCAGGTAGTTCCCCTCATCACGGAGCTGGTCAGCAGCAGCCAGCGCTACCAAAGAGCTGAGGTGAGCTCATGGGCAAGAGGAAGAATGTGTAGCAAATGTGTCTAAGGGAGTGCTTTTGAAGTCCTAGACTGACATGATCCTGGCATAACTTTCAGAAGGGCAATGTCAGCTGTGGGTTTAGCTGGCTGCATGAATGAGAGACATGCCCCTTAGGCTGGGGACCCAAAGGAGTTGACCCCCCTGTTTCCACTGGGGTCAGCAGTTGATGTAACTACTGGGGCTGCTGCAGCAGTGTTGTGAGCTTTGCTTCCTGTTGCAGGCTCAGACACTAGAAAAACAGCACACTCCTGCTTGTCTCTAACTTGATGGGCTGGGCTGTCCTCACAGTTGTTCTGGCAGCAGTGTGGAGTGAGTGACTCCTGTGGGGTTGTGCTGGATTCACACTGCCCTATCAGTTTCTTTGTAAATGCTATTTAAACTGGCTTCCCCCTTTGTAGTGCCTAGAATTAAGGGAAATTTAAGCCAAGAATGTAAATGTAACTAGTGCACTGACACCTATTCCCCAGGCAAATGGATTCTGAGTGGCATGGGTTCCATGCAGATCCAATTCATATGAGTTTTCTTCATCACTGCTGCTGTTTCCCTGCTGACTGGTAGAATGGACCTGGGGACATGGAGTGAGGCTGTGCTGGGAGAAATGGAGTGCTTAATCTTTTTGATCTGTCCTGTGGTTCCAGAATGTGGAGTACTGCATCATGGTGATTGGGGTGCCAAACGTGGGAAAATCCTCACTCATCAATGCCCTGCGGAGGCTGCATCTCAAGAAGGGTATTTTCTGTGTCTTTCTGTCCCTCTGCATGGCTTGGAGTGGGAGTGCCTCTGCCCCTGGGGTCCCAGAATGCCCAGACATGGGTGTCTAGGACAGCAGGCCTTGGGGTGGACTGGGTTAGAAGGAGTTTGAGATGCAGGGAGCCTGTTTACAGGTGTTCAGACTTCCCAGTAACTCTGCCCCTGACTTCAGGAAAAACCGCTCATCAAGCATTGACATAGCCTGCAGTCAGAGATTGTTTGAGACTTGTGACAATTTTCAGCTGGCTCTGCCATGGGAAACAGTCTTTGTGCTGCCATCTTGTCCAGGCAAGCAGGAGATGTGTTGAGGTAGTGCTTGTCTGGGAAGCCTTCTGCTGAGATAAAAGAAGCAGGCCCTTTTTGGTTCTCAACCTCCCTGCAACCACTCTGGCAGCAGAAGGGCCTGGTAGGAAGTTGTCAGGTGCCCTCTATGTAGCAACATGGAGAATGGGAAACTGCAAAATCCTATGAGGAAGGTGCCCTGTATAGAGCATGGCTCTTGGATTCTAGTCAGGGGAGGCACATGGATAGCAGTGACTTCTGGGAAGATTGATGAAATATATGTGCCCATGCCTGCCCTTGGGATGACTGTGCCGGAGCCTGTTTTGGTGTGCCGGAGCCAGGCTCAGGGTGCGGCTTTGTTTTCTGACTTTCTCTCTCTCTCTCCATTTCTGAAGGGAAGGCATCTCAAGTTGGTGGTCAGCCAGGGGTCACCAAGGCTGTGCTTACCAAAATCCAGGTACAATCCTTGGGACTCCACTCCTTCAGGCAAAGCCAACAGCAGGTTCTAGGGTGTCTATGGAGAGAAACTTCCCCACGGGTGTGGGATCAGTAGGTGGTAATGACTTGAAATGGCAAGGAGGCTGGGTGACGAGGGTGGGTGAAACAAAAAGTTTAGCAGCAAAAGGGTTGGTCACTTTAGAAATAACCTGCAAGGTGCTACCTTGCTGCAGGATCTAAAGAGAAGCTTTTTGCTTGGCTCTGGGTGATATGACATCAGACTGGAATATAAGTCTGCAGGCCAAGACTGCACTGAACTGATGTCTAGACCAGGTTTGGGAGATAGGAAGTCATCTGATGCATCTTCCATGCCAGCCCTGGGAAGCCCAGTGGCTTTGGTAAATGATTTGTACTAAGGTTTCGTATTGCATCTTGGGCTGCTTCCAGCAACCCCAAAAATGTCTGGAGGAAGAACTCTGAGGATTGGTTCAGGGTCAAGAGTACCATACCCACATCCAGTCATCTTGAATGTGTCCCAGTGAAACCAGGGACAACAAAATGTCAATCCACATGCAGAAGGAAAAGAGGAGATGGCTTGATGTCCTCTGCCCTTGATTTGTTTTATAGTTCAGGCACTTGGGCCTCTCGTCAGTTGCCAGGTGAGAAACTGGGACTGTTCATCAAGAGTGTTCCCACCATACTGATTCTCTGTTATAGTCTGGGGAAGAATTGAACTGAGGCACTCATGCCAGTACCTGTCTATGCCAAAATGGCTGGTGGGGGTGAATGGATCCTGGACTCTTCAGTTCTAATGTGTCTTCCATTCCCAACCCAAGCGTTGCTTGCAATATTGGGTCATGAATGAGAAATGAGCTGCTTGACTAAGGATCCCACACTGTCATGTAACAAACCTGTCTGCCTGTCCTAGGTCTCAGAGAGGCCTCTGATGTACTTGATAGACACCCCAGGGGTGCTGCCGCCAAGAATAGGGAGTGTGGAGACTGGCTTGAAGCTGGCACTATGTGGTAAGATGGACATTGGTGCTATGGCTGCTTCTGGCTGGGTGCTTTTCTTTGTTGTGTCTGGCTTCTTGTGCTCTGTCCATTACCAAGATCATGATGCTTGGCATGGCTGCAGGGCCTAGCAAGAGGAACATTATTGTGAGGCCCTGGAGCTTGTTATTGCAGATCTCAGTGGGATATGGGAAAACCAGCTTGGCACTGTGGAGGCAGCCTTACTGCCAGCTTTCAGGATTACTTGGGAGGGGCTGTGGCACTGCCTTTGAAGAACCAAGGTTGGGACAAGCTGATGCTCTAGGAAAGAGGAGGGGACATAATTAGCATGCCTGTTCTTCAGCCCATCTGCTCTCCCCCCTAGCCCTGTTATCTGTGATTTTGCTGTCAGACAGTATCTTTCCAGGAGAGTGGCTTCTGGCCATGTCATCTATGCAGATCTTGCCTGAAGACTTGGTCTCTAGGAATAGAAATAGTAGGGTTCACGACTCTTTCCTTCTAAGCCAATGCCTGTGTTTACACGTGAATTAACACATTTTAGTTAATGCACATTAAATATAATACCTCCATTGTGAAGCACTAATAAAACGCATGAACTAAATAGCATGTTTTTAGTGATGCTTTAATGTGCATTAAAATAGGCTAACACATATAAAAGTGCATGTGTAGACATGCCCCCTGTCTTGAAGCACCCTCTGTTGCCAGGCTGAGCCTGCGTGAGCTAGAGGCAGGGATGTCTGGTGAGAAGAGTGCCTCAGAACCTGGATGCACAACATATATTTGTACTGGTGTAACTTGTATCAGGGTCCAGAGTGTACAAACAAGCAACTCCAGTAGCTAATCCAAGTATACAAGGTGGTGGGGAGCCTTTAATAGCTTGCTTGCTTTGCGCAAACTGCAGCCCAAGATAAAAGCCGATATATACCATGCTATGCCAGTGTGACTTAGCAATAGTAGTTTTCCTTATTTCCTCCTCAATGTGAACATAACATTTGTCAAAATCATCAGGCTGGTCAGGCCAGGTCTGGAGCATGTGGCAGGAGCACTCTTGGATTAGAATCTAGATGGGATGCTGGAGCCCTGGTGCCACAGTTGTCCGCAGCTCTGTTGATACTGATGGAGCTCCAGCTTTGCTGTTTCTCTCCTAGGGACAATCCTGGACCACCTGGTTGGGGAAGATGTCATGGCTGACTATTTGCTGTACATCCTGAACAAGCACCAGCTGTTCAAGTAAGGCTCTTGGGACTTCCTGCTTTGGATTGGCTGGAAGGTCATGCCCCTGCCCTCTTCCCACCCTGAGCTTTTGCTTGGAGTCTTTGCTCTGGGGAGGTAGCCTTTGCAAAGAGACCTCCTTGAGGAAAGGAGAGGGAGGTGGGAACACTCCTTTACCAAAATGGAAGTGTGTGTTTCTTGCTTGTGATCCTGGTCAGTAGTGCCCCAGTGTGAGCTGCTTTTGTGGTGGGGAGGGAGGAGGCAGCAGAGCATGTGTACAGGGCAGGGCAGCTGTATTCAGAAGTGAAGTCAGAGCTTTTTGGTTCAGACATTGTGAAAACTCTATTCTGGTTCCAGGGTAATCTTGCTGGGGTGGTGAATGCCGCAGGAGGATATAGAAGTTGGGTGTCAGGATGGGCAAATAATGAGCTTGGTGCTTCTGCCTTAAGTACCCCCTGCTGACCCCAAGGAGGATTATGACCAGGGATCTGGGTTTTCCCTTCACCCTGGAAAAAATGGTAAAACCTGGATTTTCTCATTTTAAGGAAAAAAAAACTTAGATTTTTTTCCTTTTAAAGGAGAAAAATGTAGTAAAAGGTAGGTTTCTGTTTGCAGGCTGGCAGCCTGGGCAGAGTGGGAGGAGGGTGGTCAGTCAAGGGGTGCCATGTGCATGTGTGCACGTACATGGCTGCCAGTCAGTCTACAGAGCAGCTCCCCACAGATAAATTGTGGGGGGGTAAAAAAGGGGGGGAGGAATTGAGGCCTCTGTACTGAGGGAGGGAGTTGGGCAGGGCTGGGGATGCTGCCCAGCCTGGGCAGTATGCGGGGCTTGAGGCCCAGGGCTGGAACGCATGGTTACAGGGCCCAGGTGGCGAGTGGGACAGAGCCATGGGTAGCTTGTCTGGTGGGGGCATGGGGTGGCGGGCTGGTTCCCTGACACTGTGTGCACTTCAGAGGGGACATGAGGGGGTAGATGTGGGCTGCCTGCTGCAGGCTTGGGCTCCCTGCTCTGTTGCCCTCCCCCTGGGGCCTCTGCAGCCCAGCAGGCGGGACCTGGTACAGCAGGGCAGAGCGGGGCCAGGCGGAGAAGCTTGGTGCTGCTACTGCAAGCCATGCATTGCTATGACAAGGCACTCCCTGCCCAGTTGGCAGCAGACAGGGTGGCAGTGCAGTTGTGCCCCTTACTGCTGCTGGGCAGGCAGGGGGCACCTCACCATGGTGGTGCAGAGCTCCCTGTGGTGGCATCAAGCTTCCCCACCTGGCTATGCTCTGCCTTGTCATGCTGGGTCCTGTCCACTGGGCCACAGAGTCCCTAGGGGGAGGGCAGCAGGGTGGGGAGCCTCAGCTCACAGCAGGCAGCCCACATCCAACCCCACAATGGGCTGTGCTCCAGCTGTGCCATCTGTTGGGGAAGGGAAGCCGGGCTTCACGCTCTGCTACAGCAGTTGTTGCCTCTCACATGCAGCAACTGGGGCTTGGGTGCTGCTGGGGTGGGGGGGGGGTTGGACCTGGATCCCTGGCCTCATAACCCTGGCAACTGGGGGAGTGTGATGGGCTCCAGCAGGGCCGGGGGGGAGTCTATGATTGGGAAGCAAGGGGCAATGGCAGGATAACCAGTATATTAGGGCTGCTCAGCCCAAAGCAGTGGGAGGAAGTGGGGGACACAGCCACAGCTGAACCTGTGTCCTGATGAGTAAAGGTGGCAGGGGAAGCTCTGATTTGGGGTTTTTTTCATGGAAAAATTAAATGCCAAAATGTATAGGTATTTAGAATTCATTTTATTATAGTGATTGTGGCACTGGTAGGCTTCCAAAATACTATAAAATTGTAAATATATCAATAAAACATTGTGTTCAACTGAAACCTATACATATAGTTGCATTTCATTTTAATCATTAAAAAATCCACGATCCACGTTTTTCCATCAGAGAAGTTGTGATTTTTAAACAGAAAAAAATAGGATCCATGTTTATGACTTCATAGGGACAACAGGGAAGTCTCCTTGGAGTGGGTCACCAGTGAACAGGGCTTGTGGAGCAGATGGACTGGTGGTTTCTGAGTTGCTATACTAGTGGCCCCCCCTGGGGAAGGCACTCTGTTGTGTCACATGCATAGTTCCCCTGTGCAAGCTTCTTGCTGCCATCCAGCACAGGAGGATCCCCAGCCTTTTCCAGAGGATGATGCTGAAGATGCCCTTTTCCCAGTGCCCAATCCTGTGCCCTGTCTGCCTCACGGCTGGCAGGGTCCCAGAGACCCAAGGGATGTGGCAGTATTTCACTGATTCCCCTGAGCAGACACTGAATGTTGCGATGGGTGCTCCATGGTTATGCTAACTGCTCCCCATGGACTGTCTGGGAAAGGCGACAGCCCTGAGCAGCCTTCCCCAGAGCTAGTGGTTGGGGGTGAGCCCTGCTTGGAAGTTGCACTGTCTCCAGTCCTTCTGTGCCCCATCTCTGCACTAAGAGCTGTTTGGAGCGCACATGCTGCTGCCTTGCCTTGTGGGCAGTGACTTGCATGCACTGTCTCTGTACAGGTATGTGGAGCACTATGGGTTGGATGCGCCATGCGATGACATTGAGAGAGTCCTTAAGCGGGTGGCACTGAAGCTGGGCAAGACTCATAAAGTGAAGGTGCTCACAGGGACAGGTAAGTGCTCCAGCCTACAGGAGAGGTCATCAGGAGGGGTAGTGCCCCCAGTGCCCAAGAGGTGTTCTCATGGTGGTGGGAGGTTGATTTGGGGTGGGGGGTGGGGGAATAAAGGAAGCTGGGATGTCCTGTGAGGTTAATTGGGGTGGAAGGAAGATAAAAGCCCTGATCTCACAAGGCAGTTACTTGGGGTCCAGGGAGAGCCAGCCCCACCCCTGGCCCAGAGGTTCTTAATCCAGGGACATCAGGCAGCTGTGGGCTCTATAGTCCAATGAAAGAAATGGTTCAGGAAGGATGGACTGTATGTTTGGCAGCCTCCCCTCCACAACCTTGGCCTTCTCTTTCAGGGGATGTGAATGTGATTGCGCCTGACTACACTGCAGCTGGTTATAAGTTCGTGCACACCTTCCGAAAGGGGGAGCTGGGTAAAGTGATGTTGGACTGAGACCTTGTACCCTACCCAGCTCCATGTACCTGTGTTGGGATTGGGGAACAAGGGAGGAGAGACCTGCACCTAGCGCTGTGCTGCCTAGGGAGTCTTCTGCAGCTGTCCTTTTCTTCCTTCGGCAGTAGCCTAAGGGCTTCTATTTACCATGATTGCAAGAATCGTGCGTCTCTTGCCTAGGTGGGGTGGCAGTAGGGTAGATGTTTCTTCTGCTACCCTGGATGGAACTGTGGATATTCCAGACCATTTCCCTTCTTCTATGTATGGCTGCAGACCTCATCACTAGGGAATTCTGGTTTCCTCTGTTAAAAGATCCAAACTTCTAATAAAAATCCAAAATCAAATGCCAAAATATATAGCTATTTTGAAATACATGGGTTTTGAAAATCCACATTTTTTCACAACATTAAAATGAAACACTACTGTGTTTATGGGTATCAGTTGAACACAGAGCTCCCTCTGCTCCCTTCCCTCACCAGGACATAGGTCCAGCTGTGGCTCTTCCCACTGCTGCTTTGTGGTGCTGAGAAACCCTGATATGCCCTGATAACCAAAGTGCCTTATCCCCATCAGTGGCCCCCAGTGTCTGGATCTTGGGGAGTTGGGAGGGCAGGAGGGTGACTGACCATAAGCAGTGCTATAGGTGACATGTTGTGGGGACATGAGGCCCCCCCCC
>JAGPOW010000145.1:7794467-7807704 GCA_030014935.1 Caiman crocodilus
CTTCATGGCCCAACGGGCAGAGCCTGGTATGGGAATGTGGCATGGGGTGGCGAGACTCATTGCTGCCACCACTACGAGCCCTGTGCCAGCTGTGCCACCATGGTGAGGTGCCCATTGCCTGCCCCTGCAATTGAGGGACACAAGCTGCCCCCACTGTGGCGGCAGGCAGGGGGCATCCTGCCAGCTGTTGTGGGCCTTGTGACAGTGGCAGCAGCAAGTCTCACCACACTGCTCTGTCCTGTGCTGGGTCCCAACCTCTGGGCTGCAGGGGTACATAGCTCCTGCCTAGTGCTAGTCCAGCCAGGGTACAGCCCCATGCCCCACTGTAGGTGCCAAAATTTGGGGTATATGCCCTCCTTCCCATACCCTCCAATGCATTACCTCTGGCACCTGACCCTATTCAGGGAGAGCACACAGCAGTGGGGAGCTGCCTCCCTCCCCCAGCAGCACCACCAGCCCCAGCTACCAACCCTGGCCCACTCCCTCCCTCACCGTGTGGGTGCACTGTGAACTGCTGCCTCCATCTTGCCACAAGTTGTGCCCCCCTACCCCCATAGACGTGCTTGAAGACAGCTGCTGGAACTGCTCTCCATCACACCGTCTGAGACTGTATTGTTGGCCTCTTGCACACATGTATACACACATATGCACATAGTGCTCCCTGCCTCTGATCGCTCTTCTCCCACTATGCCCAGCCCCAAGCAACTCCTTGCAGGCTGGAACTCTGCCAGCTTGCAAGGGGAAACCCGTGGTTTCCTGCATTTTTCTCCTTTAAGGGGAAAAATGTAATTTTTCTCTTCTAAAAGGGAAAGTTTGCATTTTTTCTGCAGCAAATGAGAAACCCAGTTCTGTGCGCATCACCTGCCTTGGGCCCCAGTAGCCACATTGTTTCACTGCCCCTAAATCCTGAATTTCAGTTGAGGTAAGGTCTAATAGTGCTGAATAGGCCTTTGGATGGCTAAGGCCTAATTGGAAACAAAGCACTGTGTCCATATAGGAGTCCCGTTCTGTTTGGACCATTGCCACCTGTGGGATGGGCCTGTCTTCCCCTTCTGTGAATGAGCAGAGGATGCCCTTTGAGGGCCCTTGGGAAGTGTAGAAGAGCATGACTTCTACTCCCATGTTGGGAATTGTGCTGTCTATGCACAACTGTTTGGGCTTCACGTCCTTGCTATGTGGCCAAAGGCCTGTTGGTCCTGAGGCTGGAGCAGGGTCACAGCTTTTCCTGAGACAAAAATGGAAGGTTTTAAGTTTTTTTTTTTAAATAAAATTTAAGCCCAGACTTGGGCTTGCTACTCTGGTTTAACATTAAACTGGACTCTGTTCTTTCACTGCTGGTTTGTTCATTATCCCAGGTGCAGTGTTACAATCGACCAGAGGCAGAAGGCACAAGGGTATGGAGGGGAAAAGGTGGGCATAGATCTTCTGTCCAGAAGCCCTGACATCACCAATGACAGCTGCAGTTTCACCCTGGCACAAGGCACTGGTTTGGTGCAGGCATGGTACATCCCGGCAGTCCTCCTATGTTGGTCTGCTCTTTATCTTCAATAGAACTATAGCGGCTGCAGAGCGAGAGGGATGCTGCTGCTGAAGATCCCTTTCCAGTTGTGGATGAATCTGCTCCTGTGACTTCTAGTGCTGCACTTAGGTGATACAACCTATGCCCCTGCTTTGGAGCAGCCTGGGATGCCAACCCTCCCAAGGCTTCAGTCAGACGCACTCTCCTCCCAGGCTTTTATTTCCACATCACTAATTTAAACATTTATAAAAATAATTACAAATAAGAACCATTAAAAGTAGGCTGGTGTAAGAGACCTTCCTGTCTGCAATGGCATTAGGGCCCTGGCCGTGCTGCTGGCACATGGGCCTTCTGGCTGCACGTACGGAGGAGGGGCAAAAACTTAATGTAAACGTGATAAACTAGCTCTTCCCTGGGTCCTGCCTAGAGATGAAGTGAACAAATTGTAACACCACTGGGGAGGTCCTACCAGTCTTCAGGATTTCAAGGAATGGCTATAGACTGGGGAGAAAGGGGAAGGGGAGCACAAAAGGTCAAGGTTACCCCTTAGAGCAGTGATTCTGCAGCTGCTGCTTGCCTCAGTGTTGTGGCAAACCTGCTCACAGTGGCATACAACCTGGGTACCTGAACCTGCAGGGGTGCTAGGGCTGTGGTGCATAGGAAGGCTATGCAGGAGCTGCTACAGCTGGGCAGTCAGGAATGAGCCTGCCCTATCCCAGGAGCTGATTGTGGGACTTGTGACTCCCACCTGGGCATCTGTGCCCATCGATAGGTCCAACTCTTCCTTCCCCCTCCCTTCATGTGCCAGGTAAATGGACTCCAGCATCTCTGCCCCCCTCCTCCCCCAGTGCAGCATAGACTGCAGTTTCCATGCATGTGGAGGAAATATGGAGCAGAGCTGAGACCTGCCAAGGCACTATGTGGCCAGAGGGCTGCAGGAGATGCAGCATTTCCTTGGGTGGGCAGAACTGCTATTGCCTTGACTAGGTCTGAAGGTCTCATCTGATCTGAAATTTGTTGCACTGTCTTCAGGCACTACTTGTCTCCTGCTCTAAGCCCAGCCTGCCTATTCCAATGGAAATCCTCCCCGCCATTCCAAAAGAGCAGCAACTTCATGAAACTTCTGGTTTGCAGTTAGCAGAGAACCTGCTCCAGCATGAACCAGCAGCTGCTTTGCAGCCAGGACACAGCTGGACCTGATCTGATCTACAGTGTTTGGACATCACTTTTATAGAACCCCTGATCCATTACATGACTGACATTCTTCATTCACTGCCAAAATTTTGAATGGCCTTTTCTCCCCTCTGAACCTGGTTCTCACAATCTGATTTCCCTGGCTGATCAGGACACTTCAAACAGCGGGTTCCATCAGCTAAGGAGGAAGCCATGGTCAAGAGGAAATAGCCTCAGTTTTTCCATGTTAATTAAGTAAACCATGCCAGGCCCATGGCAGCCTGCTGCACTGCACCTAATGCATTTCACACCATCCCCACTACAAAGCAAAGTGCATTGGAAAGTGCTAACTTATGTCAGAACCAATTTCTAGTCACTGAGAACTTGCAAACTAATTAACTGATTTTCTTACAACTCCTCCAGAAATTCAGACTTTGCTCTGAGATGATGAGCTGAAAAATGGGAAATTTTGCTGCAGTTTTTATGCCAAACAAACACTATCACTGAGCACAAAATGGAGCACTATTTTTCCTCAGTCCTGTACGGGCCCCGTTTCATGGTCAGTACAGCTGGAGTGTTTGCTGGGCCTTGGTTCTCCCCTGGTCAAGGAACAGACCACAGATTGGACAGGGTATAAGTCAGACAGACCTGCTGCTGGCTGGGACCCTAGGTGACAGCTCCAGGTGCAAGCCTCGTTCAGGGTTTGCCTGCTGTGCAACCTATTCCACGCATGGCTTTGGACTGCAAGAGGTGAATTAGCTGGAGTCAGTGGGTTGTGATGGGCATCACTTGGGAGTTCAGCACCTTGTGGTTTGGGGAAAGCGAGGAGGCAGGGAGGAGAAGCCAGACACGGTAAATTCTTAGCATGAACGATGTAGTGTTGCCAACCCTTCTGGATTGTCCGGGGGACAACTGGAATTGGCATCGATCTCCCGGTAACTATTGAAAGCAATCCAGGAGATTGATATTGTGAACAGGTTGAACAGTACAATTAATGACTAGAGTTGCACCGATACATCAGTCCCATATTGAATCAGCACCGATATAAGGAAAATTGACAGTATCAGCAATTGGCTTTCTTTGGCTGATGTGGCTGATCTTGTTGCTGATAAATGCCCCATGCATGCATGCAGCTGCAGCGCAGCACGCAGGCAGCCAGGAGCGCAGCACGGCAGTGTGGAGAGCAGCCAGGTCCGGATAGTAAATTTGTTGTGAAGGAAAGAGTGTGGAGAAGGGAGGCACAGATCGAGGCCCCTGCAGTAAGGGAGGGAGTGGGGCTAAGGCAGGGACAGGCGCTGAAGAGCCAGGGAGGGGGACTCTTTCCAAATTGTTATTGGGCCCATGTTGGCTCAGTGACAACGAAGCTGAGTCCCTCATCTGCATGGTTTCACATGACTAGTTGTTGACCTTCCCTGTAGCCCTAGGGTACCACTCCCAGTCCCCTGCCAGCACATCTCTGCAGCATCTCAGTCCCAGAGCCTGGGGGCACTGCAGGACAGGGAAGACACCACTGCTGCCTTGTGCTGGGTGGTATGGCAGTACTCTCCTCCTGACTCTGCCTGAGTCTTCTGACCCCTCCCCAGTCTGTGGCACATGCTCTGCCCTTTTGTCTCAGGCTGGTGAGCAAGCTGTGTCAGGAAACATATTAAACATCAAGAGGGGACACTTCACAACAAACAGCAAGGACAACAATGTCTCTTGCTGGGGGGCTTTAGGGACTGCTCCAGTTTGGGTCATGAACTGCCCTTACTGAAGATAATGGCCAAAGTCCAGATGAGATCAGAGGATGCAGGAGCAGATCTCCCATTCGGCTGCTCCTGCCCCAGCCTGCTATGGGTCCCCACTGCTCCAGTCCTGCAGCAGGCAGGACAGCAGCTCAGTCTACAGGGGTGGGGGACTAGAGCAACACACCACAACCAAGTAGGGAGAGGAGAATGGGCCCATGCAGGTTTGAGCTGAGCCTGGGGCCCTGACCCAGCATGAAACTGCCACTTTGAAGGGTCAGCTATAGGATCAGGGCAGGAGAGCTGGGCTGGATGCTATGGCCCTCTCAGATGGAAAGAAGCTGGAGGCAGGCAGTCACCAGACAGAATGTGAAAATAGCAAAGGGCCAGAAGTCACAGATCTGAGCAGCTGATGTCCATGATCTGTAGCTGTAGACACCATTGTCTGTTCTGTTACCATGCTGGAACTCCATGCTGTTATCCAAGCCATCTTCCCCAGACAGCCTCATCCTCCTTTCGGTCATTCCTGCTGCCACGCCTGCCGCTGCCCCTGCTGCCGCGGCTGCAGCCACCCGGAGCGCGGTGCCGGAGGAGCGATAGTGAGGGGCAGACTTAATCCGGGGCCGAGCTTTCCCCCGTGCACTGCCGCGGGCTGCTCCCCGAGCCCCACCCCGGCCGCCCTTGCAGGTGACACCATCGCAGAAGAAAGCAGTCAGCAGGATGAATGTCCAGCATATGGCTGTGCTTCTCTTCATGCTGGGGCTTTGAGAGCTGCACCTGGGCACAAGAAGCAAGAGGCATTGTCAGCACTGTGTGTGAGGCAGGGGAATGCTTGTGCGTGTGGTAGGGATGCCCTGTTTGCAGTGGGACCAGGGTTAGAGCTCTACCATTTGGGCAGATTTCACCACAAAACCCAACATTTTGATTCTAAAACAGTGCCTCATGGGAAATCCTGGAAGGCCTGGGCTCCCCAGAGGATGCATGCTGTCGGCTCAGCCAGGCTCACAGCCATACCACAGCAATAACTTGCAATTGCCTGTCAGTAAAAGACAGCAGAACTTGGTGCAATGTTGGATATGCTGCTTGAACTCGGGATCCTGCTCTACAGAAGAGAAAGCAAGTGTGAAGCACCACAGTGACAATGGAGAACTAGAATATTTGGGCTCCTGATTTTTCTCCAAAGCCTCACAATTTTCTACATACCCTCCCATTCTAGTCAGTACAGCTTAACTTCCCCAGCTTCCTGACACTTACTAAGCACTCTGAAAACCTGTAAATAAATTTGTTAATTAGTTTGAATTCAAAGTGATTAAAACAAGCCCTTTAAGAAACTTTGTGTCAAACAACTTGGTGTTGGACCCTCATGCTGCCCCTATGCATACCATAACTGCACAATAGGAACTCCTCAAGCTTCCCATCTAGTTAAAGCTCTCTGACATCATGTGCATTTAGCCACGGGTAAATATTTTCTTTAACAATTTCCCACATTATCCCTTAAAGCTGAACTTCTCTCCTTCAGCAGGAGCCACAACAGAACATAGGCACATTGTCACTACAGCAGGGTCCAAAACCCTGAGATGGAAGACTGGGCTCCTACAGTGCACGCACCAAGTTAGGTGGCTCTCAGGATGGGACCCAAAACAGGTAGCACAGGAGCAGAGAACTGCCTAAGTTACCTCACAGGAACCTCTGAGGACAGGGGACCTTGCCTTTCTTTTAGGCACCTTCCTCTGATCAAGGCTCACAAACCCAAACCCTCTCAAGTAGGGTTGTGTGAAATTTCGCCACCAGCTTTGTTTTGAGATTAAAACAGCAACATTGAAATGAAACAGATATGGTAGAGACAGCCTCAAAACGAAACGAGGCAAGTTGAAATGTTTGCCTTTTCGCCGCTGTTTCGCCATTTCACCCATAGGCTACAATGGGGAAGGTTGAAACAGCGTATACCTTTGCCATTTCTGGCTAGATTTGGATAAAGCTTGCAGAAATGGTAGCCCCTTCTAAGGGCATGATGTGTGCCAAGTTTCAAGAAGATAGGTGCAGGGGGTTCAAAGAAACTGCACCCTAAAATCCTGAAAGCAAAACTTGTGACACGTGTACATGTTAAGACACAGCGGGGTCAAAACTGCAGGCATGCTAGCCCCTGCTAAGGCCACAAAGCCTGCCAAGTTTCAAGGAGACAGGTGCAGGGGGTTAGGGGAAACTGCACCTTAAGCTGCAGACAAGGAAAACTTGTGCCATGGGTGACACTGTGTGTGTTAAGGCGCAGCAGGGTGAAAGCTGCAGGCTTGCTAGCCCCTGCTGAGGCCACAAAGCCTGCCAGCTGTCAAGGAGGTAGGTGCAGGGGTTCTGGGGCCCTGCACCTCTGGCTGCAGACAGGCAAAACTTGTGTCATGGGTGCTTGTGCAACTGTGTCTGTCTTGGGGCACGGGGGAGGGGAAACTACTGCAGGTCTAGCTGCTAGATCCTGCTGTGGCTGCAAAGCCCGCTAGCTGTCAAGAAGATTGGTGCAGGGGGGTTCTGGGGCCCTGCATCCCCAGCTGCTCGCAGGCAAAACTCATGACATGGGTGCTTGTGCAACTTCTGCCTCTCATCAGGCAGCAGGACTGAAGATCCCCCATCACTTGCCATCACAGACCTGGGGTAATAATTGGCCACAGTATGAACGTGAGCTGGCAATGTGATGCTGTAGCCAGTAGGGCCAACAATACATTGGCATGCATCAGTTGATGCATCTCCAGCAAAACCATTGCAAAGAAGTGATTCTCCTGCTCTGCTTGGCTCTTCTCAGAACTGGTGAGACTGCAGCTGGAGTACTGTGTCCAGTTCTGGACTCTATACTTTAACAAGGATGTGGTAAAGCTTGAGAGTCCAGAGGAGGGCTACTCATATGATCAGGCAGACTAATGTTCAGACTGTAGTAAATTATTACCCCCAGGTCTGTGGTAGCAAGTGATGGGGGATTTTCAGTCCTGCTGCCTGATGAGAGGCAGCAGTTGCACAAGCACCCATGACACGAGTTTTGTCTGTGAGCAGCTGGGTGTGCAGGGCCCCAGAACCCCCCTGCACCGATCTCCTTAACAGCTGGCAGGCTTCGCGGCCACAGCAGAGCCTAGCAGCCAGGCCTGCAGTGGTTTCCAGCTCCCCTGCCCCAAGACAGACACAGTTGCCCAAACACACATGACACAAGGTTTACCTGCCTGTGGCCAGAGATGCAGGGCCCCAAAACCCAGAACTCCTGCACCTATCTCACTGACAGCTGGCAGGCTTTGTGGCCTCCACAGGGGCTAGCATGCCTGCAGTTTTGACCCCACTGTGTCTTAACACATACACGTGACACAAGGTTTGCTTTCAGGATTTTGGGGTGCAGTTTCTCCGAACCCCCTGCACCTATCTCCTTGAACCTTGGCAGGCTTTGTTGCCTCAGCAGGGGCTACCATCCCTGCAGTTTTAACCCCACTGTGGCTTACCACATATATGTGACATGAGTTTTTCCAAGACTTTAAGGTGCAGTTTCTCCAACACCCTGCACCTATCTTACTGAAGGTTGGCACGTGTCATGCTCTCAGAAGGGGCTACCATTCCTGCAAGTTTCATTCAAATCTGTCCAGAATTGACAAAGTTATAGCCTGTTTCAACCTACCCCATTATATCCTATGGGCGAAATATTGGAACAGGGTCGAAATGGCAAAACGTTTCAACGGAACAAAACTGAACAGCTGTTTTGACTCAAATGTTGAAATGAAACACTGTTTGAAACGAAACACTTTGTTTCGCACAGTTCTAGTCTCAAGTTAGTTGTTTATGTCCACCCAGTCCTCAAAGTTTAGTGGAAACAACATGTGGTGGTAGTGCTACCCACAATAATCCAATATGCTTCTCAGCCTCTTGAAGGCTCAGGAAAAGTATAGTGGCTTCTTAACCTGGCAGGGGAAATACCATGTATCTGTGTCCAAGAAGGCAGTTTTTATGAACCGCACTGCGGAAGAACTGCTCTTCTGGCATGTCTCAGTACCCGCCGAGGTGCAGTGGAGGATGTTTGCCGGTAGCAGGGCCACTTATGGTTCTGGAATCTTGGATTTGGAATTAGTTTTGGTTAATTTGGCCTCAGATACAAATTAAATTAAAAAAAATGAAAAAAATTCTGTAGTGAATACACTAGCACTGAAAAAGGGGGACCAAGGTTCAGTTCCCCTCTCTGTAATAGCAGCTCCAGGAACAGATCAAGGAGAGATGTCCTGGTCAATGTGGGCTCCTACCAGAGCTCCAGTGATTGCAGTGGATTATGGACAGAGCCCGTGCTTCTGCATGCTCTGGAACCTAGAGGGTAAGAACTGCTGTTGTTGACCCTTCCCCTTCCTCTTCTACCCCGCTGATTCAACAGCAGGGAAAAGGATAGAACAAGTCTGGGGAGGGAAGTACTCCAGACCCCCCCGACAAAGCAGGTGTTCTAGTCAGGTCCCAACGAAGAGCTTATGTGCAGTGGAGCCAAGGAGGTGATACCACTGAATCCTCTCTGGATCTACCCGGATCCTCTGCCTAAACAGCTTCAAAACTCTCAAAACACCTGAAGGCTGCTGCAATACCTAGCAAAGACACGTTGTGGAAATTGTACCATCTAGTGGAAATGGCTCTGATTTGCACAGAGCATGGTAGCATTCACTGGAACTCATGTCAGTGCCTAATCACTGGACTATTATGAAAGGTGCTGTCTGACACAATGTTTTACTTAGACTTCTACCTTGAAGCAACACAAGAAACAGATCCCCAACTCATCTATGGCATCATGGGTGAGTGCTCTAATCCATGGCAGCTGGGCTCTGATCTGATTGATATGTTCTGAAAATACTTGATGAATGCAGCTCTGCAATTGAATGGCAGATAAGTTCCTAATTTTGTATATTGATGGGGCTTGGGCATAAGTTCAACGGCATGCTGCCCAGATGGCGAGGACTCAACATGCCAAAAGTACATATTTAGGCACCTAATGAAATTCATGGCCCATGGACTTCAGGTGCCTGACATCAAAACTGAGACACTAAGGCTCCCTGTGCAGCGCCTGAAGAAAATATAGTAGTTCAGAATGGGAAAAAGTTAGAATGACCTAATTTTGTAGCCCAGCAATTAGGGCACTGCTTAGATACACAAATTCACGGAGACAGAAAAGTCTTGTGTTCAAGTCCTTTCCTCAAGGGCTGCTTCCATACTTTATATTAAATAGTCCTTGGATAAAATGCTGTAAGAACTACTTCACAGTTAGGGAGGCTAGGATCTGGAACCAACTTCCAAGGGAAGTGGTGCTGGTCCCTACCCTGGGGGGTCTTTAAGAAGCAGCTTGATGCCTACCTGGCGGGGGTCATTTGAGCCCAGTTTTCTTCCTGCCCAGGCAGGGGGTCAGACTTGAAGATCTACAAGGTCCCTTCCGACCCTACTTCTATGATTCTATGCATAAATACTCCTTGCAGCAAGGCCTCCCCTCTCCCTTCTCAATGCCCTAACAATTAGGTTAGAGTCAGGTTCCCTCTTATTTTTCCCTATTGCCCATGAATTTTGCACTCTAGGTTGTACACAGGCTCAGATTCAACAGGAACGGTGCAGTGTGGCAGCCTCTGACTCCATTCCCCCATCCCTTCCCTTCCAGACTTGGTGGTTTAACCACTCTCTTGACAGTGAGAACTTTTCAGGCTAAGAAACACCTATGACTCGGGTCTCCCATTTCCTGAATGAGTGCTTTACCTGCCAGGTTTTTGTACAAAATTATGAGCTGTTTACATGAACTCTGCAAGGAGCTCAATCCTGTTGGTACATGTTATATGCCCTTAAAGCACACATAACAGATTAGGTCCCTCAGGTGTTGTTATGTCTAATTTCTGGATCCCAATCAGGCGTAGGCAGGGATTGACCATTGAGTTGCTGAAACCAGCCTGTTGCAGGTGTGACAGAAGCAAGATGAGAGACACCATGGGGTTTTTAAAGTCAAAATGAGGTGCCAGTTGCATGTGGGCAGCAACTGAGCTGGACTAGAGATTGTGTATTGCAGCGTTAGACTCAAACACTTAACTGCTGCATAAGCCCTGCTTTAGGCAACCAAGTCCTTTATCAGTTCTGGCCCCTTGGTCCTTCTGTAGATCTAGCAGGGCTATGAGAAGCTTTGGGTGGTGATTCAATTCAGAGGAGATTTGGCCCAATTCAGTGGCCAAATCTCTGAATCTGAAATGAATCAGGGGACCACTTAAAACGTCCAAATTCACTTGGAAAAGATTTGGAAAGCTTCCGTGATTCGGGCAGTCCCCACTGGCTGCTGCAGGGAGCTGGACTCCATGCTGGTAAGTAGGGGGCAGTGGAGGAGGGGTTGGAGGAAGAGGGAGGGGACCATTACAGGACAGGAAGGCTTGGGTGAGGGGGATTCCCTGCCGTCTATCAATATTGACCTCATAAAGGAACACCTTGAGAGGCTGGATACCTTCAAGTCAGCTGGCCCTGACAAGCTACACCCCAGGGTACTCAAGGAGCTGGCAAGAATCATAGCCCGCCCCTGGCAAGAACTCCTGGTGCTCTGGTGTAGTGCCTGAAGATTGGAAGAAAGCCAATGTGGTGTCTATCTTCAAGAAAGGGAGGAAAGAGGACCCGGCTAATTACAGGCCCATTAGCGTGATCTCTATCCTGGGGAAAGTCTTAGAAAAGATTATCAAAATTATCAAAGAGGCCATTCTTTACAGACTGACTGATGGCAACATCCTGAGGAACAGCTAGCATGGGCTTGCTGTGCATAGGTCTTGCTTGACCAATCTTATTTCCTTTTATGACCAGGTCCTTTTATGACCATATCACCTGGACGAGGGAGAAGAGATTGATGTCATATATCTTGACTTCAAAAAAGCCTTCTATCTGGTATCCAATGATCACCTCTTGGCACAGCTGGCCAATTGCAGCCTTGGATCCACCATGATCCACTGGCTGGGTAATTGACTCTGTGGTTGGACCCACCGGACGGTGGTTGACGGAAGTCAATCGTCATAGTGCCTTGTGACCAGTGGGGTCCCTCAAGGCTCTGTCCTTGGACTCATATTGTTCACCATCTTCATTCATGATGTGGACACTGGAGTCAGAAGCAGACTGGCCAAGTTCACCAATGATATCAAACTCTGGGGTAAAGCATTCACACCTGAGGACAGGAGGGTGATCCAGGCTGACCTTGACAAGCTCAGGACATGGGTGAATGAGAACCTCATGGTTTAACACCGAAAAATATGAGGTTCTCTACCTTGGGAGGAAAAACCTGCAGCATCCTTATAGGCTCAGCAGTGCTACACTGGCTAGCATTACAGATGAAAGGGACTCGGGGGTAATGATTGACCACAAGATGAACATGAGCTTTCAGTGTGACGTTGTGGCTAGTAAAGTGAGCAAAACACTGTCTTGCATCCATAAATACTTCTCAAGCAAATCCTGGGACATCACTCTCACACTGTACTCAGCCTTGGTGAGGCCACAGCTGGAGTACTGTGTCCAGTTTTGGGCCCCACAATTCAAAAAGGTTGTGGAGAAGCTTGAGAGAGTCCAGAGAAGACCCACGCACATGATCAGAGGTCAGGAAAACAGACCTTACGACAACAGGCTGAGAGCCATGGGGCTCTTTAGCCTGGAAAAGTGCAGGGTCAGGGGTGATCTGATGGTCACCTATAAGTTTATCAGGGATGTTCACCAGTATCTGGGGGAATGATTGTTCACCAGAGTGCCCCAAGGGATGACAAGATCGAACAGTTATAAACTCCTGCAAGACCATTTCAAGCTGAACATAAGGAAGAATTTCTTCACTGTCCAAGCCCCCAAGGTCTGGAACAGCCTGCCACCGGAGGTTGTTCAAGCGCCTACATTGAACGCCTTCAAGAGAAGTTTGGATGCTTATCTTGCTGGGATCCTATGACTCCAGCTGACTTCCTGCCCCTGGGGCAGGGGGCTGGATTCAATAATCTTCCAAGGTCCCTTCCAGCCCTGACATCTATTAAATCTATGAAATCTATGGGGGTATCCCTGCCATGCCCCATCCCTACCTGCTCCCCCAGACTCCCCCACAGCTCTCCCTGACCCCCACCCGCTCTCTTACCCCACCTCCCATGGCTCCCCTGCCTGGCCCCAGCTCATAGTTTCATAGTTGGTAGGGTTGGAAGGGACCTGAGCAGATCATCAAGTCCAACCCCCTGCCATGGCAGGAAAAAGTATTGGGGTCAAACAACCCCAGTGAGGTGATCATCTAACCTCCTCTTAAAGACCCCCAGGGTAGGAGCCAGCACTACTTCCCTTGGAAGTTGGTTCCAGATCCTAGCTGCCCTGACCGTGAAGTAGTGCCTCCTGATGTCTGATCTGAATCTACCCTCTGCCAGCTTGTGACCATTATTTCTTGTCACTCCTGGTAGTGCTCGGGGGAACAGGGACTCCCCCAATACCTGCTGGTCCCCTCTTACTAGTTTCTAACAGGCCACTAGATCCCCCCTCAGCCTTCTCTTGAGGAGGCTGAACAGGTTCAGGTCCCATAGCCTCTCCTCGTATGGCCTACCCTGCTGACCCCGTGATCATGCAGGTGACCCTTCTCCGAACCCTCTCAATGCTGTCCACATCTCTCCTGAAGTACAGTGCCCAGAACTGGACGCAGTACTCCAACTGCAGCCTGACCAGTGTCGCATAGAGGGGGAGGATCACCTCCTTGGACCTGCTCGAGATACATCTGTGGATGCATGACAAGGTGCGGTTGGCCTTCCTGACCGCGTCCCCACGCTGTCGGCCCATGTTCATTTTGGCATCAATAATGACTCCAAGATCC